>AYEL01045727.1:0-111564 GCA_000484575.1 Olivierus martensii
ATAATCATGATCAGCTGGAGGGTTTAAAATGTGTGTGTAATCACCTAATTCAGGACAAACTTTTTTAAACTTTTTGCCAACCACCCAGCCAAATAAACGAATCCATCCTTTGATGTTTGAGATTGATAGAGGTTGAAATTCTTGGGTAAATTTACAGATTCTTCACTTTCACTAGCAGTGTCAGTTTCGCTTGATGCTCTTTCTTCCATGATGTTTTCATCAATTGAAACTTGTACTTTTTTAAATGCAGAAGCAACTAAAAAGTCTTCTTTATCAAATGTGGTTGTGTTATTTCCCCGTGTAACTATACCTGCAGTTTTACCCAGGATGATCATTCTTAATCTATGAATAGCATGCAGAGGTGTAGGATGATCATTTAATTCTCCTCTTGTTCTTATTTGAGAAAACAAATTTTCTAAAATATCTTGATTTAACTTGGTAGTTAATATGTAATTAATTTTCAAAGGTTCAACACTTTCATAAAGTGATTTTATGGCATTTATAGATTAAAAGATGCCTTTTTGAAGAATTTGCAAGCTGCTCTTCCCAATACATCACATTCCAATGGCGTAGTGAGCATAACTGGTGCCTGGGGCATGATACCTTTTTGGCGCCCCCCGAAAAACATATAATAATATAATATATAGTGGTACCTTGGTTAACGACGGCCTCGGATAATGGCGGCTTTGGTTAACGACGAGTGATTGAAAGAAAATAACTTGGTTAACGACGCATGCTTTGGTTAACAACTCCTGATTATGTGAACTTCCGACAAAATAGAGCTCTGTAAAACAGCTCGTCATCGCATCACGTGATTAATTAGCTCAGTCAATCATTATTTTTTTAACAATCAGTTCAAATCCAACAATATTATTATTAATATTAATAAAATTATAACCATATAAAAATATATTTAAGTAAATGATAATAACAATATCATTATTAAAATTATAACCATATAAAAATATATTTAAGTAAATGATAATTAACACAATAATGAAAGCAAATTATTTAATTAATTAAAAATAGACGTGCAACAGCAGTAATGAAAACAAATTATTTAATAGATTAAAAATAGACGTGCAACAGTTCACTAGTTTTTAGTTTCTTAAAAATGATTTCTAGACGATTAAAAAGTAGACAATGCAACAGTTTTTAGTTTTTAGTTTCTTAAAGATGATTTCTAGATAATTATTATTTTAAATTCTGCCAACAAAGAAACAAATTATTTAATTAATTAAAAATAGACATGCAACAGTTCACTAGTTAAAAATAGACGTGCAACAGTTCACTAGTTTTTAGTTTCTTAAAGAGATTTCTAGACATTATTGCGGTTCACTAGCTTTTAGTTTCTTAAAGATGATTTCTAGATGATTATTATGGAACAGTTCACTAGTTTTTAGTTTCTTAAAGATGATTTCTAGATGATTATTAATTAAATTCTGCAAACAAAGTCTGATTCTATTGTTTGTTTGTGTTATATTATTAGTTTTTAGTTTCTTAAAGATGATTTCTAGACGATTATTATTTTACTAGTTTTTAATTTCTTAAAGATGATTTCTAGACGATTATTATTTTAAATATTTTTAGTTTCTTAAAGATGATTTCTAGATGATTATTATTTTAAATTATGTGAACAAAGTCTGATTCTATTGTTTGTGTTATATACTTGACACCTGCAACTTTTAGTTTTTTAAAGATGATTTCTAGACGATTATTATTTTAAATTCTGAAACAAAGTCTAATTCAATTGTTTATTTGTGTTATATATTACTTGACAAAAGTCTGATTTTATTGTTTGTTTGTGTTATATATTAATTGACACCTGCAAGTGGTGTGAATTCTATTGTTTGTTCGTCTTATATATTACTTGATACCTGCAAGTGGGTGTGATGTTGCAGTTTCAGATTCCATTAGAAGAAAAAAACGTCTGTCCGAGATCCTACAGGCATAGTTTCGGATTCCATTAGAAGAAGAAAATGCCTGTTCGAGATCCTACAGTTCATATAGACAATAAATCGACGAAGGCGTATCACTGTTCTTTTGCCATCAAAAGGCAAAATCAAATCTTATCTACAGGGTGCGCCAGCTAAATCCGGACAAAATAAACAATTTAAGTAAACAAAATTTTATTTAACAAAAAGAATAAAATTATCAAAATTATCATTTGCACATTAATTTGGGATCCCTTTAGATTAAAATTACTCGATGTAATTCCCTTCTGCCTCAATTACTGCCTCGATCCTCTCTGAAGCCGCATATCTAGCAGCAACATCATAAACTATCGATCTTGGATAGTTAAAGAACCGAATTATTTCAGGAGGTGAATGTCCAGCGTGAAGGCCTTCGATTATCGCTGCTCTCCGATTATATTCTGCACTCGATCTTAACTGATCAACTATTTTGTACTTATCCTCAGACGCATCGTCTTTCTGGCTTACTAAAATGTCAGCAGCATCGTAGCACTGACGTAAAATATGGCGGGAAATTCAATTTGAAATTTGTCCGGATTTAGCTGGCACACCCTGTATATAATAATCATTGAACCTATAAGCTGCTAATCAGTATTTACGGGTTCGTTTGTCAAAAAACTCCAAAGTGAGCCCAATCGTCCTTGGTGAAGATTGATAATTAAAAACTGTTTCCACGAACAATTCGTTTTATTAATGTTAATATTTTTGTAGCAAATATAATAAATAAATGATATTTTCCATATTTTTAGGACATTTTAAATGAGTTTTATCTGCATTTTTAATATTTACTATGGTTGTGGGAAGGAGCTGGAACAAATTAATCAATTTTCAATTAAATCCTATGGGAAATCGCGCTTTGGATAATGACGGTTTTGGTTAACGACGGTAATGCTGAAACGGATTACTGTCGTTAACCAAGGTACCACTGTATAGAATATACTCATAATAAGAATTTGGCACCCCTCTATGAGTGGCGCCCAGGGCATGATAGACCCTCTTGCCCCCCTTGCTATGCCACTGTCACATTCCTTCAATTTCATTATAGCATTTATTCAATAATGCAATTTGTTTTCTGTATTTGAAAAAGGTGCTTTAAAGGAAGGTGTAATTGTTGTTGCAGATATATATACATTTATAATATCAAACCATTTGTCCATCAAATTAATATTCACTTGTAGATTTCGTGATCTCCATCAAATGAAGATCCTTCACATAGTGCTTAAGTGCAGTAGCAGCAAAATGAGACAAAAGCTCTGCAGCAAGTGCAACATTCTGCCTTTCACTGCCTTGACATTCCAAGTGATGCATGGTCAATTTATGACAAACTGTTACTTCTTTACCAGTAATAAGATTTAACAACCTTTCAAGAGGTTGTTTATTTACAACTTGACCATTTTTTAGCTTAAATCCTGTATCTAAAAGCCAGTTGTGAATTAATTTTATAAGATTTGGTGTATCAGGAAAGTAAGTAACATCTTTAGGATAATTAGGGCACTTGAATGAAGGATTTAAATACCTAGGTCTTTCATTAATGCACGATTTCCTCCTCCTAAATCTGATACACAAGCAACCACTGGATAACCAACCATATAAAGTTGCTGAATTATTTGAAAAAGTATTTCCTTTGTCATTTTTTGGTCGAATTCTATGTATATCGGTTGTTTCCACTCAGCACAAAGATCACATGCCATGACAACTTGCATTTGGATATGAGACCAATAACTTGAGCATGAAGTGGATCATATTCTAGCAAAGATTCAACTTTCATTTCATCAAATGAAATGACAGTCAATCACTCTACTTCAGTGAGATCTTGGCTAGAAGTTTTCAAAATTCTAAATATGTCTGTGAGCAAACCACCCCTCATTTCAATTGTTTTTGCCCATCTCTGAAGTGAAAATATCCCTACAACAAAAAATAATTAGAATCAGCAATTATGAAGTAGTAACCAGAAGCAAATAAGTTTAGACTATTCATATAATTTACAGAAAATTCAGTTACCAACCAGGAAGAGGGTATTTCAAATGATTTCTAACATAAAGATAAGCTCTCTGACTCAAATATCTTAATGTAAATGCTTTTGAGATTTCTTCAGAAGTCCAGTTTACTCTGGTCTGTTTTCCAGATATTAATTTTATTTCATTTTCAGTAAACATCTTACTTAAAATAGTTCTAATAGATACTTTAGATATTTCCTTTTCATTTTTTTGTAACTTGTTGATACACATTTCCTTTATTTTCTTATTTCTCTTTCTTTCTTCAATCTTAATTTAAATCTAGCATTTTATTTCAATAACTGCTGTCTGACCATAGTATTTTTTCTTTTGAGTTCAGCTTTGATTGCAGATAATTCTGAACAGGATTGCTTATATTGTTGATCAAGAAATACATACTTTCTCTTTATTTCATTATATAGAAGATGATAATCAGGTTTATTTAGATTCTCTATGTTTTCAGGAGGATCAATATGATCCGTAGAGAAACACTGAAGAACACTACCTAGTATTTCTTGTTGAATCTGCAAATATTATATTTTTGTGTTAAGAGTATTTAACAGATTCAGCACTCTTATGCAATAAATTTTAGCATGCATTTAAAATTATTAAATCTGCATAATTCATTACTTACAGCTTTTGCTTTCTTAGATTTCTCTCTTTGTAGCCTTTGTACTCCAGATAGTATCTTAGGTGCATGAATATTTATTGATAATTTTTCAGTAGGTATGGTATTTTGCAGTAGAAATTTCTGCCTTGGAGTATATTTTAAGAGTTCTGCCTGTAAATCTCTTTTGAAGTCAGATGACTTAAAATGGTCAGAACAAATGAAACTAGTATTAGAGTTCCATTTGTCACTTCTTCTGCAAGCTCAAACCCATTCACTTTTAATGGAAGAATTTTTTGGAAACCTTTGCAAAAAATAATAATTTTTCAAAAATTTTCCAACAAAAACAAAAATTTTCCAAATTTTCCAAACAAAATAGCATATTATAATATTCAGATACAGTGAAACCCTGATTTTGAAACTTTTCGGGGACCGGCCCGAAAAGTCGAACGAGTCGGGAAAACGCACGAAACCGGAAACTCTGATGACGTCATAATAAAAAAGTTATATAATTAAAACGTAGGAAGAGGGAAAGTTTTACATTGCATGTATAGGAAAATGCTCGGACTTCCGAAAATAGACGTTTAAAGCGGGAAAGTCGTACGATACGGGAACGCACGAGCGGGGTTTCACTGTATTATAATATTCAGATATTATAATATGCTATTTCTAACTTTCAATTACATTCAATACTTTTTAATCTAATTTAGTTGCTATTACATAAAATGTTGTTCTATTTAATAGTCACCAACAGTACTAATTGGTATAAATTAACAAATAATCAAGTCTCTCATCTGTGGAATGAAAGATCATATCTTCCTCCTTTTTTTTTCTTATGTGAAGAATTTTTGCATTCAGCAACTGCACAAAATGAACCTGAACCACCAGACATTTTTATTAACAACTGTAACTAAATATATAGAAAAAATAATTGATAGAAATCTTGTAAATTGCCGAGAAACACACTCTAATAAACTATCAGCTGCAATTTAAGAGACGATTGCTGACGTCATGATCCCAGCAACCCTTGCACATCAAAATGTAAACAAACAACTTTGAGGCAACCTTATCCTTTTACTAACCTTGGTGGCACCATAGCTTTAATTCAAAAATAATCGTTAGAAAAATTTAATTTTGACTTTGTCCGCCAGGGGAAGTTTGGCTGAATTGGTTTGGTTAATTGGCTAAATATTGGAAAAACATTGGCTAATTTGGCAACAAATTGGCTAAACATCCTAAGCCATTACTTGTGCAAGTAATGACTTAAGATGTTTAGCCAATGTAAAATTTAGACTTTTTACATTCTATCAATAGTTATAACTCAAATTTTGAAATTTCATGGGTTAGGATTCTTCACATCCAAAGTGACAAAATAGGGATTTTTGTCTGTGATATTACACAGTTGGCAATACTGATAGATCATACCATCAATCAACACTGGGTGGAGCATATACTGTTATGCTGAATCAAAACAGCAATGCTTTTTATGCAGGAACAGCATGTCTTTATTCTTGAGAGTTACTTCAAATCACAATCGTATGTCACATGTCAAGATTTTTTAGCTACTTTTTCAGATGTCAGTACCAAATAAATCCACTATCTGTTTTTGGAAGACAGGAAGTGTTACCAACCATAAGCATTTGCACCCTCCAAGTGTTTTAACAGAGGATATAGTGAAGATGAACTGTCAAAGATTTCTTTGTTCTGCAAGAAAATTTAATTTGAAAACTGTATAGACAAAGTGGACTATCCTACAGGAATGTTCATGAAGCTACAATTTGAGTTGTAATTTTTGGGTTTTTGATTGCCCTGTACTTATCTGCCAATAATAATGAAGAATAAAAATTCTTTAATATTTATATGACAAATAATTTCATTATTATAATTTGCTTGATTTTAAAGCCCATATTTTTTTAGTTCTTTAGGTAAATAAATCATTGTTTCATCATAAAATATTGATTTTGTTGACTTTTATTCAATTTTATTATGGTCAAATTTCATTGTCACAGATAAAACCTCTGTTTTTAACATTATGTCTAAGGGGAAATTAATTTTTGGTTTAAGAGTTCTTACTTTATAAGCTCACTCCAGAAATGAATTAACTCATAAAGTCAAGTTGCCTGTACTGTTTTGGGTCTCTTTTTTCAAAATAGCTAAGAAATGTATTTTTTTATGATTTTCTGTGTTTATTTGTAGAATTAAGTCATATTGATTGTTATTAATGGTATCCAAGAATGTTTTTATAGTTTTCTGAATCTATGATCATAAATATATATTCCAAATATTTACAGAAAAATACTTTAAAATATTAAGTAATAATAAGTCTAAGCATAAATAATCTTAAGGATTTACAAAAGAGTTTTATGTATTTTATAATATTCATTGTAGTTTGTTTTTTTTTTTTTTTTTTTTTTTTTTTTTTTTTTTTTTTTTTTTTTTTTTTTTTTTTTTTTTTTTTTTTTTTTTTTCATTTTATATAGAAAATGGGAAAAGTTTTCAGAAGTTCTGCTATGAATCAGCTAAGCAGACGCCAATTAAAGTTTCTTTTGCTTGAGTGATATCAGTAATTAAACTTATCAAAGAGATACAATGTGATGAAAATACTAGACCTGAGCAGTTCAGATTACTATCTGAACTGCTCAGATCTAGTATTTTTATCATATTGTATCTTTCTGAGTTCCAATGTAACTAATTCTCATCTTATACTTTGATAGAACATCTTAAACCAGGTCCTTTTAAATTAAAACCGTGTTTTTCTAAAAACAGAGTTAAATAAAATAAAAAGATAATTATTATATAAATAGATAGTATTTACATAATTGAATATTAAATAACTTTCTGTTTTATTTGGTTCCTTAGTGCTTTAAAATATTCTTGAGAATATTTCATAAAAATTATTTATATTACTGGCATATTATAATATAAATATATTATGATATTAAAATTTAAATTTGCTCCTAATATTTAAATTCAAATTCATATTGAATGAAAAGTTATTTTTGTCTTATGTTTTTGATGCTGATTTTGAAATTGAGCATTTAGTATTCTGGTTTAAATTAAATTATTTATCAAATATATTTTTATTTTTGGGAAAAATAAATAAAAACAGATCTCAGCTTTTGCTGTTTAGATTTTTTTTATATTTAAACATAACATTAAATTTTCTTTCTTACATCATATTTAAATTTCCATATATTAACTAATGAATGGATACTTCAAATTATTAAATGGTAACACTGCCCATCAGTCAACAGTTTAGTTTTGGCAGTTTCATCATCTTTGCCCATACAGCTATATTTTTTATGCAATTATTTCAATATTTTATTCATTTTGTCCTTAAATTTTTGTATATTTATGTAGGTGGTTAAGACATATCACAGAAGCAATTGACATGTCCAAATCATCAATTAACCAAACACATCTTCATGATATTGTACCATCTCAAATAAATAAGTTAGCATGTCCAGAAAGTAGCTTGGAAGAAACTGAAACAAATGCAAATACAGAGTAAGTTATTTTGTATCATTATCTTCTTTTATTAGAAAGACAAAGAAATAAATTTTTAAATAAAAATAATAGATATATTTTGAAAAATAAAAAGGAAATGAAACTTCTAAAATCCATGCAAAAGTTGAATAATTTATACAAGTTAGCTTTGATAAATCATCAGATATGTGACTGAAAATCTTATAAAGTGAAAAAATGAGTGAATTATAAAAATTTAGAAAAGAAAAGACTTAAAATAAATAAAATCATGAAAAGATATAAGAATCCCTTAAGGATTACTGCATAACAGTAATATTCATGTATTTGTAAAACACTGAAATATATACAAATATAAAAATATATATGAAAAATATTTTTGAATTAAAATCATCAAAACTTTTTGTAAAGAATATTATGCATCTGTTTAATAAATAGAGAAAAATTATAAATGGTCTATGAATAAAAATAGCCATTGATTCCAAGAATTGTTTATTACTAATAATGTTTAAATAATCTTGCACTTTTTAACCAAGATACCAAAGATCTTTTTACTGCAGAAAAAATCGAAATCCTAAAATGTTTAAATAAATTAAATAAATTATTTTTCCAGAAAAAATAATGAATTTAAAAATAAAGTTTAATAGCAAACAAAATTAACAATTATCATATAAATCATTGAAATAAAGATAAATAGAATTTTTATATAATTTTATGTTAATTATATAAGAAATTCTATTATTGCTTTTCTAAATCACTCTACCAATGTCCAAAAATTTGATATTTCAACAAGAATTTTGTACAAAGTTAGTTCTTTAGCTTTTAATATAGAAGTTAAAAAACTGTACTGTTAATAGTTTGGACTATATATGTGAATTATAAGAAAAATCTGAAAAATTATTTCTTAAAATATTAAAATTTTTAATAAAACTCAAATCAAAGATTATGGTAATCTATTAAATTTATAGGAAATATAAAATTTTTGGAAATTGGTTTAATTGCTCACTTAAAGTAGCACAGTTAGTATAGAAATAATATAGATTAATGATATCTAATATGTTTATCACTAGCACAAATACATATGGTAAATAGATACAGGAATTGTATTTTTGATAATGAATATGTAAAAAAATAATAATAATAATCTAATAAAATTTTTAAACAATGAATTTAAAAAAATGCAAACCAAAGACAATTAAATGATTTGCAAAGACTCAAATCATTTAACTGTCTGTGATTTGCAGGGCTATCAATTCTTTTTATAATGCAGCAAATACAAAAAATTGGAAACCACAAATTTGACTAGTATCAGATTTCTATATTACAAATTCTCATATTAGATATTACTAATATTAACTAAAGATAGTGTATATCTTTACTTTTTTTAATAATTAATAATTAAAATAATTCAGAACATCACAGTTGTCAATTTTGAATTATCTAATTACTTTTACTAAAAGTTAACTTAAATTAGACAATTTTGATAATTTTAACATATAAATGTACAATACTATTGTTAAAAATCCAGTATATTATACTTTCTTTTTTTTGGCGAAAGATCAGAGAGGGCATACTGAGAATTTCTGACTTAGGTCAATGAGGGCCGGCCATCATGGGGGGTGCAGTGGGTGCAATGCACCCGGGCCCCACGATTGAGGGGGCCCCAAAACGGTCATAAATTAAATGCTCATATTAAAATTTTATTATTTATTTTATACAATTAATTTTTTCAAATGTATTTAATTTGAAAAAAAAGAATTTATATTTTAGCTTATTTTTAAAGTAGATTACTATACAGTATTTAAAATAACGTAATTATTACTGTATACCCCATCTACTTCATCACTTTACAAATTGATTCTTGCGAATTTCACTAGATCAGGGGTGCACAGACTTGTTAAAACCAAGGGCTGCATGGATTCACCGTAACTTGTAGAAGAGCCACCAAAAAAAAAAAAAACATGAAAGTTATATATCATATCATGTTTATTAATTACATGTTACAAAGAAACATAATCAAAATTAAACAAAAAAGATGTTTTTAATAGACCACGTGGTATTGCATTAATTTAACAATATTCTTTTATGTTGGGTTCGATATTTATAGTATCCAAACACAAAATTAATTCTAAATTTTCATTAGTTAAGCGACAGTGCTATCTTGTGCGAATGTACAATTTTTTAAAATTTATTATTTCGCGCACACAAATATAGAAAAAATAAAAAAAATGTTTATTATTACAAATATGATTATTGTTTTTTCCTTATTGTTTAAAAACATATGTATCGAATCACTGTAAACAATTTCACTTCAGAAAAATATTATTTGAAAATGCATTGTTCAAAACTACAAATAATATTTCGTTGATTGTGTAACTTGTTAAAATAACACATGGTGAGACGGACCGCCAACAAATTAACAGAGGGCCGTGGTTTGTGCATCCCTGCACTAGATGGTGCAAGCATTTAGTTTTCATTATTCGAATTGGGGAATTCCCAACTTTTGTGGTTTCTAAAACTATGCCAAATGGTGAAACTCAGCTTCTCAGCTGGTTAGTTTACTCAGAAGCTGAAGATTCAGTATATTGCTTTTGCTGTGTATTATTTTCCAAAAGAAGAGGAAAAGATCAATCAGCAACACGATTTATATATGGTTTTAATAAATGGAAAAACCTATCATCTGTAAATCGAGATCATGAGGTTTCTGTTGGTCCCTTTAATTCTTTTATTGCTTTGCAAAAATTATTAAAAAGGCTTAATTTATGCTTGACCATTGACAAAACAAATCAAATTAATATAAATAAAGAAACAGAACGTCTAAAATTACTATTTCAAAGAACTGTAGATGTTATTCTATTTTTGGCAAGTAATAATCTGTTATTTCGAGGATCCCATGAAACTATAGGAGCACCGAATAATGGAAATTTTTTAAGTCTAATAGAATTATTAAGTAAATATGACCCTGTGCTAATGGATCATGTAAACAGAATTAAAAATATGAAAACAAGAATTGAGCATTATTTGACGCATAGATCTGAAGATGAAATTATTACGGTGTTGGGTAATGAAGTCCTTAATAAAATTAAAGATGATATAAAAGCATCCACATATTACAGTATCCAAATGGATTGTATGCCTGATAATTCTCACAAGGAACAAACTTCAATAATTATTAGATATGCAAACTTTGTAGACCAAACTTAATTATAAATGAATCATTCATAGGGTTTATTGAAGTAACTGATATAACTGGTGAAGGACTAGTAAATACTTTTTTAAAAAGAATAGGTGGTCTTGAGTTAGATACAGTATTATGAATTGTATAGGGCAACCATACAATAATGGTAGCAATATGAAGGGAAAATATAAAGGCATACAATGTAGAATATTTAGTTTAAACCCTCATGCAATTTATGTATCTTGCTTATCACATTTTTTAATCTGATAATTTGTGATGCTGCTTCCAGTAGCATACATTGTAAAAATTTTTCGGAATATTGCAACGTTTATACTGTTTATTTTCTGCATCTACAAAAAGGTGGGAAATTATACAAAAGCATTTAAATATTACACTTAAACCATTATGTGATACTCGATGGGAAGCCAAAATGAACGCAGTCAAAGCAGTATATACACAGTTTGAAGAAATTTGTAATGCCTTAAAAGAATTTATACGCTAATCCAGGAAATTTATTTGTTCCGAAAATTGATCTTGGACCAAAAAGATATAAATAACATGCAAGACATATTGCAATACTGTATATATTAAATAATAATTATAATGAATTATTTCCAAATGTGCTAACCATATTAAAAAATTTTCTTTACCAGTTACTATGGCAAATGCAGAGCGTTCTGGGTTTAGCAAATTAAAATTAATAAAGAATTATCTTCGGTCATGTATGTGTGAAGAACGCTTAAATTCACTTGCTATATTAAGCATCAAAAAGGAAATTGCCAAAAATTGTAATTTTTCTGAAATGATTAATGAAATAGTAAAAAAATATCACATATCTAAATAAAGACATATTATGCAATATATGTTTATTTCGAATTCCTTTATTTTTAACTATGAAAAATATTTTAGGGCCCCAAAAAGTTTCTTGCACCCGGGCCCCTTTATAGAGAAGGCTAGAATTGGTTATTTTTGATGAAAATCTATATTTACAATATCTGTCATCAATGATTTTGCAATAATGATGACCATATTTTCAATAAAAAAAAGAATTTCTTTGAAACATATTGAGATTCATACTTGTTGGATAAAATTTCATGAGTTGTGTAAAATGTTTGTTTGTCTGAGTGACATTTGTAGAAATATGCAATTAGAAATTTATTTACTAGTAGAACTGACTATTTTTTCATGTTACTATGGTTAATGTCTTGACAAACAATTGTACTCTTAGAAAAAGTTAAAGACCACTTACTTAATGTATATGTTATAGTAAAAGTGATTAATTGATGATTATACATAATCACCAATCATCTTGGGAAGTTTGATAAATTTCACTAAATTTCTCACTTTTACCAGAGATTTTACATAATTCCCAAATGAAGTTGATAAATTTGATAAATATTCCAGAATTTGTCACTTTTACCGGCAATTATGCATAATTCCCAAATGAATTTGGTAAGTTTGATAAATATGGCTGAATACTGTATATTACTTTTAAAGTGATTTTTGTATCATTTCCAAAATGTAGTTCATAAATTTGATAAATATCATGAAATTTCCCACCTTTTTTGTTTTAATTAATAATTTAATTATAGAGTTACTGTTGTTTCTCTTTTACAACACCTCTTAGCACTCATTCACCTTTAACTTCTCTAGCCGTTTCAGTACATTTTCAACGTCTCTTCCACAACCTCCTGGCCAAATCCACATCTCTTTTCTAAGATGCTTTCCAGTCTTCTCAAGAATATGAGTCTGGATGTACGCTTCTATATTTAGGGGCAAATCTATAACTCTGACATGATTTTTGTGGTAAGTTATTGCAATACCATCTCAAGTAGGCTGGCTTAACCCGATAAGCAGACAATGCACTGCATTGGGGCACCTTCAGAAGGAGGGTGCCAAAATTATCATTTTCTCAATATTGTAAGAGTGCTGAGCAATAGTGTACCCAGAAGCTTTGGTACTTGGGGCAGAGATTTTTAGTCTCCTCACCCCCTCCAAAAAACAATCTGTTTAATTTTCAACGCATTTTATATTCTGCAGCACTTAACATTTACGAAATGTTCAACAAAATTTGCACATTTTGATTTGAATTCAAATTAACTATCTACATATTGTTATATATATGTCATATTTAGCATTAAATTAAAAAAAAAAAATTTATGAATACCAATAATAATAAATAATTTTTGAGAATTGAAAATGATACAAAAACATTTATACAAATATCTGATGAATAGTAATGATATTCCCAGCTCTTGGCTTCCCATTCAGTTTGGTGCCTGGGGCAGATCATCCCCTTCGTCCCCCTCTGGCACTGAGTAGAAAGCTGCATCCGGGAGCTGGGATCCCTCCAGCCGGTACTGATCCCAAATCATAACATAGGGAATTATCTTTACTTGGCACTTATACATCATGCTCAGTTCATTTGTGATTAATTCATATTTCCTCATTTTCATTTTCAACTATTGTTAACAAATGTTGATTTGTAATTCCTATCTCAATAACACATATAATCTTTCTTTTTTTGTCTTATACAGAAATATCAGGCTTATCATGTTCGAGTTATATAGACCTCTTTATCTAGATATCAGTTTTAATTTCCGTACCTTCATTTGCGATTATTTATTCAACCAAGTGAGATCTTCTTTTCTTTGTTCTCTTAAAGCTGAACTTATTACATAAATGAAGATGAATACAGCTAACTACTTATTATTTGACGAGAATGCATTATTTATCAAATTTATCATCCTAGACTAGCAATTATGCATAATGTCCGGTAAATTTGATTAATTTAGTATGATTTATCATATCTACCGTTTTACAAACTGACGAGTATGCATAATCACCAGTAACTGTGATTAATTTGCAATATATAAAATAAATTTACTACTTTTACCAAAATCATTGGTGATTATGCATAATAACTGGTGATTATGTATAATCACCGGATTAATCACTTTTTTTAGCTGTTTTTGACTGCTAAAGGGCTTTGCATTTTACATTTGTTTTTATTTTGTGCAGTCTTGGTGAACTTTTATTAATCACTTTTTACCCTATGTAATATGCTATTTCAACAAGTGTGAATTTCTCATTATTATTAAAAATCAAATATCCATTCATATTCACTTAAACAATCCTAGTCTAGTTAGCATAAAATTAGACATCATTAACAACACTGGCAAATTATGAGGTTAGTTAAAAAGGAAAGAATTTGCACTATCTGTTGGTAACATATAAAATTGGCTTGAAAGCAATGATTTCAAGTCTTTGGAAATTGATTTTTCAAACCATAATTTAATATTTCAGATGTTACATGAGTATAAAAAATAAATTATATGTTATTTAAATTGTGTGTTTAAATTATATGTTTGTAGCTTAAATATAGTACGGTAATTTAAGCTAGGTCACCTGAAAGCACACTTTTCAGATTGAAATATTTTGGCACATTTTCATCTGTTGATTAAGTTATTAAATTTTGTTGAGTGATGGATTATTCCATATTTTCTTAAATACTTATTCTTAAATAACTGGAATTTTCAATATTTTATAAGTTTAGAATATCAAAAAACTGATGAGTGGGACTTGAGCAGTTCATCCACATTTATCTCATCTACATGAGACAATTTTTAATGCAAATTAAAAGTTACTTTTAATTTGCGTTAAACTTTTAAAATTGAAAAATTGCGTTAAAATTAAAATTGCGTTATAGCAAAAATGTGTAAAGTGAGATCAAGTATAATGAGGGATACCTATATAAAAAAAGGATCAGTCCAGTGAACTCTAGACAAAGATCAATTCAATGAAGGTTGATACTCTTTTTTTCTAAGTAAATTGAGCCCTCTGCTGTCTAGTAAAATTAAGTTTCCATAGATAGGATCACATGTAATAATTACTGTTGACCACTATTATAATTAATATAGCTTTCTATCATCTATTACTTACTATGTTAATATTAATTCTAGCACTGTAAATAAATAGACTTATGTTTTGTAATAATTGACTAGTTGTTTTACCTCCCTTCAAACTCTGGATCATTAACTGCCACTTACCCAAATGTTCATGTAGCCTATCAGCTAAAATTCTAACATTGTTAATAATCTCTCTTTTTTACTCCATTACATACTCTCACATAATAAACTCAAGTTAAATTTAAAATTCAGCATTAATCTCCAAAACACTTGACTTGTATTATTATATCATATTTTTTATTATGTGACTTAAGTATAAAAATATAATCTGCATAAATTATTCAAATAGCATGCTTAAAGTTATTATCAAATGCATAAACAAAAAGTATTTAATATATTATCAAGTTTATTTGATAATTCTTGATAGTTGCATTATCATTTTTCTTTTATAATGCATAAATATTCTCAAAATTATTAAATAGATAAGAGGAAAAAAATTCCTAAAAAGACATAAACTTAGAAAAAACTATAAAAATATTAGATGCATAATATACCTTGGGAATAAAATTAATGCTTTTATAAATGCTATGATATTTTATAATCGGATAAGAACTATTGACAATATTTAAGAAAATGTGAAAACAGATAATCTATATAATGTAAGATCACAATTCATAAAAAGAAAAATTTGCTTATAATCTGAAATAATATAATGGAATTAATACATTTCAAATAAATGAATATTTGTAAAGCATTTGCTCATGTAATCAAGAATATTATATTGTTAACATTTTTCTGAATATGCATAAATATTATTTAATTTTTATAAACAAATATTTTAATAATTTTTAACGAATTAATTTAATTAATGTACTTTATTGTATATATTTTTAAAATACATTTTTAATTTAAAAAATTAACTTGAATTATTACAGAATATCTTTACCTAATGATAAATTATCAGAAAAGAATATCGATGAAAACAATTCAAAAGAAAATCAAGATCATGAATCAAAATCATTAGAATCAGAAAATAAAGAAGAAACATCCAACAAGACAACACTTCCATCAGAAAAGAAAGAACCAAAGAAACAAAGACATTTACAGCGTGTTGAAATTCTACAAATTGCAGATGGTCCAGAATTAATAGCTCCAAGTGAAGTAATTGTGAGGCATGGAACTTCTTATCAAACAGCTGAACCAGTTTTAACACCTATTGGTAAAAATAATCTTATCAGAGTCATATACTTTATATTCTTAATTGTACATAATAACTGAAATTATTATATATGGAAGTAATGCATATTAAAAAAATTTTTAAGATTTCCTGTTTCAGCAAAACATTCATACTTAACAAAGCTTCTTAAACAGGAAAAAAGTTATTTTGTCCTGTTATGAGCTTTGTTAAATATGAAAGTAATATATATTATCTATATTATAATTTGTTTATCCTCATTAGTATCACATACAACTTTAGACTGAAATAGCTCGAAGACTATACAATGAAATTTTATAAAAATTTTTTATATGAATTTCTATGAGATGAAATTAGAGTTTTTGATCATTAAATATATTTTAAATTACCGTTATAAAAAATTTCAAAAAATCAAATATTGACAAAACTTTATAACTTATTCGATAGATGGCGCAATAGGTCGCCTGAAATATTGGCTTTCCGGTAGATTAGGTTAGGTCTAGTAAAGTTCATGGTCTGAGTTTGTTTCGTCCTTTAAGTAGTTCGATATCGAAATCACTCCTCTACGGACTCACAACTATCTTCAAATCAGCGGCAGCTCGTGGATGATTTTTGTGGGAGAGCTGAAAAAAGTGGAAAGAGATAAGATACAAATATAATTAGATTTTAAGTTAAATAAAGTTTTTAGTAGAATTTACTATTTCAATATGTTAATAAGAAGCATGAAATAAAGTGATAGTTTCGATTAACAAAAAAATAAATGTTACTGATAGAATAATGTTAAAAGTTTTTTTTTTTTAATTTTGAACAATTAACTGTAAAGACTGAAATTTGCAGTATTATTATTTAATGCAACAAAAAATTTCAAATATATAGTTTAAAAAGTTTGAATTTGCCACTTTCTATTAAAGGGACTACTGTATATAGAAACTTCAAAATTAAATGACATTTTAAATTATGTTAATAGATGAGCGAATAAAGAAAAAACTTAACAAAATTTAAAATCTGTGATATTTAATTCTTGAAATATTTTTCACATAAACAAAAAAATTATTACACAAATCAGTTTTTTTTTTTTTTTTGTTAAATATGGTAAAAACTTTCAAATTAATAATGTATAACGTTCATGTGTGA
This sequence comes from Olivierus martensii, assembly GCA_000484575.1. Lineage (NCBI taxonomy): Eukaryota > Metazoa > Arthropoda > Arachnida > Scorpiones > Buthidae > Olivierus > Olivierus martensii. Next base: position 17,473 of record AYEL01045727.1, read on the forward strand.
TAACTTGTTTCAAAGTTAACTTATGTTATTAATGTTTTGAACGGTCGCCACTTTTAACGATCATATAAGAACATGAAAATTAATAGATTAATAAAGAATAATAACTTAAAGTTTATTATTTTGCGAAATATTATTCTTGAGCTATTTTGCGGATGGACAACATACAAAATTACTGAATAAGATTTTTCATACAAAAAAAAGCTAAATAGTTATAGCCATGAAATATTACTTTTATGTTAACATTCATATAAAATAATAAAAATTATTACAGCATATAATTGAATTAATAGTCAACTTATTTAAAATTAATAAATTTGGAAATTTTCGCAAAATAATATATTGAAAACATAATTATGCATTTCTCAATACCCGAATTATCAAACATTTTTTGAGTACAATACTATAAAATTAAATTGATTGATTTTGCATAATTTTAGACTAATATGTATAAACTCATAAAAGTATCAATTTTAAAATATCTTCTAAATTTATATTTATATATATTGTACTGTACTTCGTAAATGCTAAAGAATATAAAAAATTTAACTTACCATTTCTGAATAACAGATTGCATGATATCAGTAGTGTCTTCTCAGTTTGACATTTGGTAACAAAATTGTTCTTTTCGTTATATATCTTCTCCAATTTTCAATAAACTATATTAAAAAAAATCTAAAATACTTTTAAAATCAATTATACATATTCATGCATATGCATTTCAATAGAATTATATGAAAATTGGGAGAAAGTTTCTCAGATAAACTAACGGAAGCTCTATGAAGACGATAAAAGCATCAACCTTGAACTAATGTGATTTCAAATTCTTTTGATAACAGATGTGTATTTGACCTTCATATAACATACACTAGCAACATTTTTTAAATAAAAAACACCCAAGACTTTAGTCACTAAGTATAAAGTTACAAGTTGTTAAATGATGCTACAGTTAATAATGATTTCAGTTTAAATATCATTTATAATTTATATTATGCAGTTTTAAATATAAATAAATAATCAATTTTCAACATTATTTATAATAAAACAGAAGAAAAAAGAGATCGATTTATATATAAATATTAATGAAATGTAAATAGAACTAGACAATATACGTAGATATACTGTATAAAATTTAATGAATTCAACGAAAATCATTTAAAGTTTCTTATTGTTATTGTCGAAAACATTATTATTATTATTTTTATCAATTTAAAAACTTTTATCATTATTCATTTTTTAATAAATTTATCAAAAAGCAAACTTTATAATTGCTTATAAATAGTTTGTATAATGCATTTGATGATAAAGTTGGCAGCTTTTATAAATAAATTTTAATGTATGTATAATAAACAGTATTTAATACTTTAATTTCGAAAATATAATATTAATTAATATATAACTATTGCACAAACATATTAAGTTACATTAAACATATTAAAAAATTAAGAATTAAGGTTCCCGGCACGAAAGTTGGAGAAAGAGATGCATGCGTATTTGAGAAAATGTTATTCAACCAATCAGAAACAGTCAGGAAATAGAGCATTACTTATTCCAGATACTTCCCTTAGTGAAATCGCAGACGACATAGGCTTATCTTTTGCAATATAATGAAAAGTTAATTTATACTGTTTTCGCATTATTTATACGGCTTTTTATATTATAAATAAACGTAAGACTGCTTAACGGCATCTACTTATTAATATTATTAAAACTGTACTTGGTTTATTAAGTTCTATATTTTTAAGGGGGGTCCCACACCTCCAATTTTTCAGGAGGGATCTGGATCCGGCCCCTTGTTAAACCCATCCTTCAATCTTCCGGTTGACCCATCATGAGTATTGGTCAGTCTGTGATGATGGCGGCTCTATAAGTGGTCGCCGCCAGATAAAAATATTCCATGAGGATATTTTGGCTTAACCAAACGGAATGACAGGCTTAGGCCTTGCGCGTTCGTGGACTTATGGGTAAGGATGGAAGAACAATACTTTTTCCCTATTAAAATGAACTCGGAGACAACGTAAAACAAATCAAAGATTTATTAAAGAAGGTAAGAGAGAAATCTTACAAATTTTTAGTTTTAGAATGACACCCATACCAGGTTGAGGTCAATAGGCTTGGGGATCTCTTCCACGACAATGCTATCTAATCTAATTCTAATTACTTCTGAAATATCCTGAAGAAGAGAAAAAAGCAATCGATATTGGACAGATTCTTTATCGAAAAATAAACATACAGATGAAAATGCAAAACTATGTATGTATATATTATTGTTATTACATATGTAAACGTAGTAAGAAATTACATAATTTTTTATTTATGTTTTTTTGGGTCTCCGGAACGAATTAATAGATCGGATTTTATTTATGTTTTTTTGGGGTCTCTGGAACGAATTAACAAATTCCCATAAAAGCCTATGGTAAATCGATGATCGGTTAACGAACAATTCGGATAACGAACATTATCTTTGAACGGATTATGTTCGTTAACCGATCACCCACTGTATTCTCCCTGAATGGAAAGTGGCGTCATCTATTAACAAAAAAAAAAAAAAATCATAGTTCTGCCTAACAATTAGCTTGCAAAATTTGAGAAAATTTAACAAATAACTTGTGTGAGCCAGCTCTAGCACACGAGGATTTTAGCAATCCTTCTAAAAACAGAGCCTTTTTTATTTCTTATTTTTTAAATTAATTTATAAAAATCTCTGTTATAATTCATTTACAAAAAAGTTATAAAATATCGAAATTTAATATTTTAAAATGTTAACATTTTAAAATATTTATATTAAACGAATTTTAAATAGCGGTAAGTTCAAATCATTTAGGTAAGGAACGAAAAAGTACCAAGAGTTAAATAGTAAAATAGTGTAATGTATGAGGGATAAGGAAAAAGCATCGCTACCTAAATCATATATTACTATTTAATTTCGATATTTTAATAAACTATGAATAAAGCATAGCTTGAAGTTTTGCGCCCTAGGATTTTTTTTGTCAACAGATGACGCCATTCTGGTAGAATACGCGGGGCGAAACAAGCCCTTCCATAGGCTGCCCATCCCTGCGGAGGGGTCAGGAAGATCGCGGAGGACGAGGATCAACGGGTTGGGCCCGGATCCCATGATAAATATTTTCAAGGAGTGGGACTCGAGATTCGAACACGGTCCTCCATAGTGGAAAGCCGAAGCGTTTCCATGAGGTCAATCCGGCCCACTCGTGTCTAATTTGCCTAAATGATAGCGCCGACCCTGGCCGTAGACATTATGATCTTATAAAGGCCGTATCACACCACGAATTAAATTACAACAACCAACCGCGACCAACAAAACTTATCTATTTCGTGCAACTTTCTTATCACACGCTTACGAGCTGTTGTTCCACTTTTTTGTTGAGTTGAGACAACTTCCAATATGACATGCCGCAGTCGAAACGACAGATTAAAAGTTGCTGCTACAATTTCGATTTTATCAATTTCTTATGCACTATATCTAAAAACAGAATAAAAAACGGAAAATATGGACTAGGGAATGACTCTTGAAATGAAAAGGACAAGGATATTATGAAAGTTTAATGCGTGAATTGTCAGTGGAATATTAAGAAAGTTATCGAAAATGACTTCGAATGGATTCGAATGAAATGTTCGAAAATTTATTACATACAATTCGTCCCATAATTGAAAGACAAACTACTCAAATGAGAGAAACTAAATAATCATATAAGTTTGCATTTGATAATGTTAATTTTTTGGTTATCTCCTCATATCCAATATGTTTCAGTTTTTTTTTTTTTGTATATTGCTGATCTTTTGGATTCTACAAGTACGCTTTATCTCTTATAAATTCAATTAATTGATTTTCTAAGTCTGAAGTCCACATGAAGTTGACTGCTGCCATTTTCAATTTGAATATAATCATAGATTTTTAATACGTGACAAGCCTGACACGTGATCATAGGACGATTTTGATTGATTCCATAAGAAAGTTGCCCCCATGTTCAATGAATTGTTGGTTGTTGATTGTAGCTGTCCCAACCCAAGAAGTGCTATCAGACATGTTAAAAATCGACAACTACTAACTATCCATGATTATTTTGGTTGTAGTTGCTGGTATTTTGTCCAGTGTGATACGGCCTTAAGTCTTCTCTTCCTTCGGAAACTAGGCTAAAAAGTGCTGTTTCAAAAAAATTGAAGCTTTATAGACTTCATTTCAGCATTGAACTATTCAATTGTAAATATAGGAACGGCATTTCTATCATTATTTAAGCATTTTTAAGTACTTTATAAACCGAAAATTATTTTTCCATATAAGGAAAGTAGCTACAGTATATAGTATTTATAAGTAGGAACATCAGTTTTATACCTTCAAAATTAACTGATTAATATAATATGAATCATTTTTGATTTTAATGTAGAAAAATTATTTAATAAATCTCATTTAAGACGCATTGAAGGAATTTTAATGATCATTTATGTTTTGAAATATCGATTTGTTTGTTTATAAAATATTATTCTGTTTTATAAAGAATTTGCTTTTTAATTTACTTAGATTAAAACAGTATAGCCATTATCTTTAGATTTTATCATGATTTTGTCTATAGAAAGTACAATATTTTACTGCTGTTTACAATATTATTTATATTTTTTATCGGTAGATGTCAGTTCTTATTCTTCTGCACAGGTTAGTTTGTATCAAAATGGCGCGCCGAAATTTTCCAGGTCGACCTAGTCATAAAAACAAACGTGAAATATTAAAATTTTATGGACAAGATGATAATACGATAACAGAAAACAGAAATAGAAATATAGAAAGAAATTGGACGCACTTTTACGAAGTTTTCGGCTCGTCAGATGATGTAAGTTTGTTTCTAACTGCTAATCTTTTTGTTTCCATTAAATTTATTATAAATCTGATTTCAAACGTTTCCTTATTTATGTTTCAATTTAAATACTAAGTAGTTTTTCTTACTAAAATATTAAGTGTCAACACATTTTATTAGTTAAATTTGTTACTGTTTAACAGTTCGTATAGTTGATTGATTTGATCCACTTTATTATCCATTCTTTAAATTTTTTATTTATCTAATTAACTTTTTGATATTATTATAACATATATATGTAATTTATCGATTCTTTAACTTTTTGCAAAACTATCAATGTTTATATACAATTTATTGTAAGAATTATTAAAAATTGTCAGATTTTAACATAATCAGTAATGTTATGGTGTATTGTGAGCTGATGTTATGCTTCTGAGCTCTGAATGTTACTTATAATTTGAAAGAAAATAATTTATATTATTTATTTATGATATTCTTTGAATAAATTTGTTTTATGATGAAATTTAATTTACATATTATTAAAATTCTAAAAATAAGTATATAAATAATAATTGCTTTATTTATTATTATTCACTAATGAATTATTTTTTAGCATATGTTGATGATGATAAAACATTCTATTATTTTTAATGTAATTTTAATATGTCCAAAAATTTGAAATTTTAAATTCAAAATTGAAGATCTGTTTAGTATATTTTTGTAATATAAATATTAAATCCTATTTTAATTTTTTTACTGAAATTATAAAATGGAAGAGCAGTATACCGGAAGAGCAATCTCTAAATTATTAAATATGTAAATATGAGTAGACAAAATATGATTTCAAGATTATTAAGATAAAAATGAAAAAATGACATCTTTAAATATATTTTTCTATTGACAATATTCAAATTGTAGAAATTACTATTATATGAAGTATTTTAAATATAAAGAACTAGGCTATAATATTAAACATAATATGCACTTAATAAACTATATGATAATCATATCATTTTGACTACATAAATTCAAAACAAATAATTTTAGAGTTTCTCTGAAGATATTGTCCAATTATTCTTTTTAAATACTTATTATTAAATTATATTGATTGAGATCATTGATTATTATCTTCTAGTTCTTCATTTCAAATATCAGAAACAATAAAAACAAATGCTAACTACAGATAATATATTTATTAATCATTCATTAATAATGCACATTTGAAAATATATTTTTGTGGACTGTATATTTTCACTGTTTATTATTAGTTTTAATCAGTTGAAATTAAAAAGATTATATAATTTATCTTTTATTATAATATTTCCTATTGATATTTCATAAAAGATGATCCTGAAATCATCATTTATAAAATTTCATTGTTTATTTTTATAACTGTACTTGAAGTTAGCATTATTTTTATGTAATTTTTTCTATAATTCCTTAAACAGATGTAGCTTTCTTACAAGACCAGAAACATGATAATTTTGTTAATAAACATTAATATTATTAATACAAATTTTCAACATTATTTTTTATACACATAATATTATGTGTTTATATATTAGCTATCATTTAAAATTTAATAATAAGTAAAAGACAAAGATTACTAAAAACTGCTTAACTTCTAACTTCTAATGTTAATTTTTGAATAATTTGTTGTTCTATTATATTTAAAATACTTGTAGTTCCATTTTTGTTCAACTGAAGATGGTATCTCAGATACCGAAAACGTTTTTGTTTATATTAAAGTTTATGCTAGTTTTACTGCTAAATGTACTCTTATTTCAACTTTACAATTTAATAATAAACTTATATATTGAAAAATGAAACATAACACGTCGTAGTATAATATTTTATCTATAATAATTATTATCCAAAAAAGGAATCATACAGTATCTTTATGCAAAAAAAGGTTTTTATGTAAAGAACATTAATAACTGTTTTTGATGTAGAACATAACACATTTTTAATATATGAATTTATAATTTTAAAAAAGTTAACATTTTGTACTTTAATCCAGGTTTGTTGCTGTTTCTTCCCAGTTCCATTTTAAAATTTGAAAAATTACTTTTTGCAATTTTGCTGTAACATTTTCTTCAAATTTTTTTTTTCAAAAATTGATAGTTTTGTAGCAGGTGTTATGATTTGCAAGAAATTGATTTTTTTTCAATATTTTAACTTTACATAATTAAGAATTTAAAGAAATTTTTAATTATGTAAAGTTTCAAAAAAAAATTTTCTGATTTTTATGCAAAATATTTGCTTTATAATTTTTTTCTATATTTATCTTCTATAATATGTATATAATGCTAGTTAAGTATATTTCTGTCATTATAGATTGATTTTTTTATCCTATATGATAAGTTTTTCTGCAGTATGAAAATTGTAATATAATTATAAAATTGAAAATATTTGTCAGTTTTCTAGTTAATTTTAAATTATTTTGATGTTCTAACATTTGACATACTTTTAGTGATGAGTTTTTTTTTGTGAAATGCGATCCAAAATTTGAACACAAAAAGGTTACACAAAAGTTAGGTTTAGGAAGTCAAAATTTTTATTGAATTCTTATGAAAAAGAAAATTCTGCAGATGGCATAAATTTCCATGTCTGTGCAATATTATGGCTGATAGAATAATACAATGAGCTATTTTTATAAAATATACCTACATTTAAATAAATATTTTCCCCATCAATTGAGGTTTCAACAGTCTCAATTTAGATTATATGTTTTTAGTATTTTAATAATATGTTGTTTCTTTATCATTGTGGATGACAATTGCTTTATATTAGCCACTGGTTTCCCAGGAAATTGCACTCAAGCCTACTTTCTCCCATGGAGTGTGGTATTGAGTAGGTTGCTAGAATAAATCATCTGTGGTCCAATTAGAGCAATGTAAACAATATTACAGGGGAAGGTATTATAGAAAAGTTCCCATAACAATGTTTTGCAAAGAGTATCTTCACTGCTGTCCATCAGTGACTTGTAGAAATCTGAAATTTTTTGCCTGCTACCACTGACTGAGAGGCAAAGAACTGGCTATACATTCCAAGTTCAAGACCATTTTATATGCAGTAATAAGTTGTTAATCATATAGCAAATATGACATTAAGCCATGTGAAACAAATTTATAACAACATATATTGATCTACTAAAGTAGAAGAACATGTTGTATTTCATAAAATAATAGATATGCATTTAAATAACAAATTATTATTTAATAAATGGAAATTCATCATTTTATGATATCTGACACATGATTAATTTTAACTATTACTTATTATATATCATGTCATTCCCTAATAATGAAATAACTTATAAAATAATAACCAAACGAATCTAGCCAAACTCCCCCTGGCGGATAAAGTCCATATTAAATTTACCGTAGCTTAAAATTAAAATATAATCGTTTAGAAAATTTAATATGGACTTATCTGCCAGGGGGAGTTTGGCTAGATTTGTTTGGTTAATTGGTAATGGTTTAATCCCCTGTATAAAGTTTGCTTGAATTATAAAATAATATATAATTGATATTGTCAAAATTCAGAAAATATGATCTAATTTCTGACTGTCAATACTCAGTAAAGAAAACATTCTAAGGTTGTAGATATTCTGCCACTTTGTAATAGTAAAAGGCAAATCAGTCCAACATTAGACAAAAAACATTTTATTACAGTTAATGAATGTTTTTGACCAATACCAATTGGCCTACTTCAATTTATCATCTACAGTTTCAAGTAACTGTTACATAAAGAACTGAGACAATTCCCAGCTTGTTTATTTATGTATACAAGTATATAAGATTACAGAAAATCTGTTAAGAAACTGAGTTATTGATTTTGTTAATTACTTTCTACACTGTTGAATTAGAAAGTGGGGCTGGTGATAAAAGACTGTATTATATTTTGTGATAAAATCAAATACACTTTATTTGGTTAATAAGAATTGATGTTATTGCATGAATTGATACTAAAACATGCAGAGAACATGTTTGTTGTTACAAGTTGTTACAATTAATAACTTTCCCTACAACATTTTTGTATCAATTCATGGAACCTAGACAGTTCTTATTAACCAAATAACATATATTTGATTTTATCACAAAATATAACAGTCTTTTAGCACTACCCCACTTTCTAATTTAGCAGTGTTGAAAGTAATTAACAAATCAATATTTCTTTTGCAGTTCCCTAATAGTTTTTTGTAACTTTACAGGAATGTAAATAAACAACATGGGGAATTATCTCAGTTCTCTAAAAATAGTTAGTAGAAACTTTAGATTGTAAACTGAAGTAAACTAGGGCTGGACTATTTTGTCTCTTACTATATAGCACATTATATTTTGATGAACATTAAGACATCAAAAAATATTATTTAATTATTTTGACCAAAGATTATTTTTAATAATTGTGAATTTCTTCTAAAAATTATAAAATTGCATATTTTCCACATTGAAATGGAAAATTCTGTAGCAAGTCACAAAATTCTACAACAAACATGAAATTCTGCATGTCAAGGAAAATTAAGAATCTTAGTTATTACATATCTTCTGTCTTAAGTGTAAGATATATATAGGATGTTTCATCATATGATGTCATGTATAATATTCATCGTATTATGAAGATTAGGTTAAAATTTGAATAAGAGGACAAAACCTAGTTGTAGCATTACAACCATCTAATGATTGTCTTTTATTTATCAAAATTTGTTTTATAAATAAAAGGCAATATTTTTCATAAAGATATTGTCTTTTATTAATAAGACAAATTATGATTGGAAAGATTTTGCACAGGAAAATGGAATACAAGAATATATCATCATAGCCTAGAAAAGACAGCACAATAACATCGTCATACTTTCCCTTTTATATTGGGTTATTCAGAAAGTAATTTTGTTTTTTCCCCATGAGTGTCGTTAGTTGTATTTTTAACCAGCCAGCTTCATTCTAAACCATATTGTCATTATATATTTTGACAGCTGACATTTTAAGACTTATTTATAAAAATTGTTTTTGATTCTGTGAATGTTTTTTTTTTGTCGTATCAAAAATGGAAAATAAAAGAGAGCATTTTTGGTATGTTTTGCTTTTTTATTACCGAAAAGATAAAAATACCGTTCAAATAAGAAAAAAGTTGTGTGTAGTATATGGAAAAGATGTGTTAACAGTACGCCAATGTCAAAACTACTTTGCAAAATTTCATTTTGACAATTTTGATATTAAAGATGCATCACATTCTGGAAGGCCAGTTGAAGCTGATGAAGACAAAATAAAGGTATTGGTTGAAGCAAACCACCAAATATTTACACGAGAAATTCCTATGATATGGAATTTGTCAAATTTGGCCCATTCATAAGCATTTGAAATGACCTGGCTTGACTTGTTGAGCTTTGAAACAAAGTTCAATATTTGGATTCCACATGTTCTCAAAAAAAGAGATTTGCATCGTTGCATTGACATCTGGAATTTGCTGCTTAAATGTGAAGAAAATGATCCATTTCTGAAGCAAATCATAAATGGCAATGAAAATTGTATTAAAGGCTACGTGGATAGCCGAAAACATTTTTGGAATAAACGATTTTTCTTACTTTTTTGGCTTATTGTTTGCGTTTATTTAATATCTAAAGTAAGAAGTTTTACTTATTCATTATAAAAATTGTATTGTTTACAACAATGCTGAACACAAGCAATCATAGAGAAAGCCAATATTCATAAAAAAAAAAGTGATTCACTTTGTTTGATGGGGGATTTCAAGGGAATTGCTTTTTTGAGTTTCTATCAGTCAATTCCACAATTAATTTGGAAGTATACTGCCACAAATTGAACAAATTGAGTGATTTCATTAAACAGAAGAGGCCAGAATTTATTAACAGAAAAGGCATAGTGTTTCACCATGATAATGCCAAACCTCATAAAAGTTTGATGATTTGCCAGAAGCTGTTACAGCTTGGATATGATGTGCTACTACACTCACCATATTAGTCAGATCTGGCACCCTCCAATTATTACTTGTTCCGATCTTTACAGAATTCTTTAGATGGCAAAACATTTAGTTCAAATGAAGATGTTCAAAAATCACTTGGTTCAATTTTTTGCAAGTCAAGATCAGAAGTTCTATGAGCATAGAATCATGTTACTACCAGAAAGATGGCAAAAATGTATTGGACCAAAATGCTTATATATAATTAAGTAAAATATTTATACAGTGAGTAATCAGTTAACAAACATAATCCGTTCCAAGACAGTGTTCGTTATCGGAATTGTTCATTAACCGATCATCGATTTACCATAGGTTTTTATAGGAATTTGATTAATTCGTTCCGGAGACCCAAAAAAATATAAATAAAAAATTATATAATTTCTTACTATGTTTATTTATATGTAATAACAATTATATATATACACATAATCTTGCATCTTCATCTGTATGTTTATTTTCTGATAAAGAAACTGTCCAATATCGATTTGCTTTTCTGTCTCCTTCAGGATTTTTCAGAAGTGATTAATAGCACTGTCGTTGTAGAGATCCTCAACCTATTGACCTCAACCTGGTATGGGTGCATTCTAAAACCAAAATGTTGTAAAATCTCTCTTTTATCTTCTTTAATAAATCTTTGATTTGTTTTACATTGTCTCCGAGTTCATTTTAATTGGGAAAAACTACTATTCTTCCATCCTTACTCAATTTGAAAATGTGTACTAGTAGGACTGTACAGAAGTTTAGCCTCAGAGATGACAGAAGTGAGAAGGGAGTAGGAGAGATCGGGAGGAAAAATAGTGACCATACCTGTAGAAGCAGGTAGGCACTAGAAGAAGATAGTAAAAAGAGCAACCAACACAGTTTATAAATTCAATAATACAGAGAAATAAAAGTTAAAACATAAACAATATTTACAAAAAGTAAAATTGAAGATCTTGAAGATGCACTGTCGATCAACACAGTTTATTCTATCTCAGAATTATCCACAGAGAATCTTCCAAAATTGGATGATCCATTAGTCAAGGACGGAGAATCACGTCGAACTTATTTGAAATCAGAAGTGTCCATCAGCTGAGCTGATTTGCCAACTTCACAGCTTGAGAATATTCCCAAGTCACAGGTTACCCCCACCTGCTCAATACACTGACAGTGTGTCTCGGTCTGCACTGACTGCAGTCCTGATGCTCGTACAGTACATACATACAGAGCGCCTATCGAGGTATCTAGTACCTACAATTCAAAAATAAATATACTACGAACAGAAAAAATATGTTTTTGTAAAATAAATGTATAGTAATGTAATAGCTATAATTTTAAAATGTCTTCATTTTGGTGGGAGGGCTGCAGTCCTGCAGCCCTTATGGGCGAGCCGCCGCTGATTCGTAGTATCATTAATTATATTAAGAGGTTGACTAATAGTTGTTAGTCAATCTCTTAATTCAAATATACAAGTTTATTTACAGTACAAACAAAATATTTACAGTTATATATATAAAGCAAAATACATTAACAAAAAATGCACTTTAGAGAGTCTGGGTGACTCCACTTATGATAAAACAAACAGACAAAACAGTCCTCCACAGGAGGGTAGAAGTGTGAGCACACAGGAGAGAGAATCCTTCCCGATTCACACGGAATGCTCCAGAAATCCACCGCTACCCGGTCCACTTCTGTTCACACTCTGGGATCTATCTCCCCGGAGAACCTCAATGGCAACTCTCTAACGTTGATCTTCGCCAAACTTTAACACGGAGCCCATCGCTTCTGACCCGTTCCGTCCACTTTCCGTGCAACACCTCCTCTCTCTCTCTCTCTCTCTCTCTACATCTGTCTTCGATGCTCACGACACCCTCACTGATGTGTCCAACTGACTTGTTTTCCTTATTTTCTTTCCCACAGTCTCGTTCTTTTATTACATGCTTGTCCTCCTCTCTCCAGTTTTAAAAACAAAACTATAAAAAAAAAAAAGGAGACAAAGTGACCGAGGAATAACATCCATTACAAGGCATACTTAGAGAGTTAGCCCTTCCCTAAATTGGTCTGATTACCACCCCCTTGTTAACTGACGCCGTTTATTTGTTTACTTCCGGCAGCCTCCCACTGGGAAAGTCCAGGTGTCCAAATCCTGACAGGTCTTATCTCTCAGACGATAATTATGTGTAATTTCATAGTTAAGAAGACTATGTAATACTTAAAAGAGCAAAAAAACAATAAATTGTACAAACATATTTCATTTTATTTTAATATATCTGTTTTTTTTTTTATTTAATCAACAATGCTTGTGATGTCACGATGTTTCTCCTGCAAGAAAATAAAACTGAATAATCATTTTATAACCTGTACAGCCAATGGATATTTTCAAATAAGGTTTAGGGAAATTCAGTGGCGATGAGTGAAGTAGTTGGCAATCAATCAGTCATATTGATACATCATCTCCCCTCATCTATTCGCCATTGCATTTGCTTTCGTTGACAGTTCATTTCTGTATACAAAATATCAAAATATGCCATCCTTAAAGTTTTCTAAAAGATATCTCAGTTGGTCAAGGAAACAATCTATAGTCACATGTCAAAATTAGGCAGTTTTTGTATTGATGAAAACATTCATGATGGACACAGTATGCCAACCATCATTTCTCGGAATAACAAATATGTAGAAAATGTGTGGATTAATCATCAGTTAGACCAGGGGTTAGCAAACTTTTTTTGTAAAGGGCCAAATAGCAAATATTTTAGTTTCCACAGCCAAGGAGCACACATTATATTTCTGTAGATAGGCCTACTTAAATAACAAATAAAAAATAAGTCTAATTTTCTCGCTTTGACAGTGACATGTTGGATATAGATATGCACAAGTCATAAAATGAGAACGATACAGATTCCCGATAGAACAACATGAGAAGAATAGCAAATACACGCGATACTATAAACTCTGCCTAATTTGTAATTTGTCAACTGGACTGTATACAAATGTACACAGTCACAGTTATTGTCACAAAGTTGACAAATTAGGCAGAGTTTGTGCTCTTGGTGGGTCTGCAGTTCCTTTGTAACAGCAGATCACCAAGAGTATGCAAATGAGAAGCTACAGAGTGCCACATGTGGTCTTTCTTGAAACTGCGCAATTGGGCTGTCAGCTGTTATAACGGGTACTTTGAAATTTTAAAAAATTTGAAGTTGTAAAATCCATTCTTAGTTCATGGGCCATACAAAAAGAGGCATCGGGCTGGACTTGGCCCGCAGGCCATAGTTTTCCGACCCCTGGGTTGTTAGACTAAAGAACAGTAATAAAACATCAAAAGAAGAGCAATAGACATGAAAAATACACAAAATAATTTACTTGCAAGATGAATTCAAGCCGTGAGATGGTGCAATTTTAATTTTGTAAAGTCTGATAAAAGTAGCACCAAGTGAAAGAGGTAAATCTGTAAGTCAACAATCACAAAAAGAAACAGGAGTCAAATCGATGATATACTTGAGATAGATTGCTATAATAATGATTATTTATTATAGTTAACAATCCACTCTACCGACACATAACTGGACTTGGCCCGCAGGCCATAGTTTTCCGACCCCTGGGTTAGACTAAAGAACAGTAATAAAACATAAAAGAAGAGCAATAGACATGAAAAATACACAAAATAATTTACTTGCAAGATGAATTCAAGCCGTGAGATGGTGCAATTTTAATTTTGTAAAGTCTGATAAAAGTAGCACCAAGTGAAAGAGGTAAATCTGTAAGTCAACAATCACAAAAAGAAACAGGAGTCAAATCGATGATATATTTGAGATAGATTGCTATAATAATGATTATTTATTATAGTTAACAATCCACTCTACCGACACATAATTAAATGCGCAGTTATTGGATCTGTTGTGTTAAAGATTCGTATGAAAAGATATATATATTTTGTAAATGGTACCAATTTCACCTCTGATTCTTTTGTGAACTTTGACCTATATTATCTCTTTCGTTTGGTACTACTATTGTTGGCATTACAATCACTGGAATTATACCCATAGTAATGCAGGTGAATGACTTTAGGTCCACCATGTTGTCACATCATACTTTTGCACAAGAAAACAACTGAATTTTCTATTTCTAACCTATACTATGATTTTAATGATGTCAGGAAAGTTCAAAATTTAATAAGTGAATAGCTGATCTTCAATCAGTTTAAGTAGATATTCCATCCAATCTGTGTGGTTGGCTTAATACTGTAGGAGAAATAATCTGATTCTATAATTTTTCTAACAATTAAGAAATATTCTCAATAGTATCCAGATACCAATTTATAATAACAAGTCAAAATTAGATAGTTCTGTTGGTAAAAATTCTCATAAAAATTTTACATCGTCATTGTTCTCTGAGCAACAATAATAACCACATGTAGATTGATCATCGCTAAGACTAACGGATAGTAATTAACAGGCAAATAAAATGCATACTAGACTGAAAAATATAAAAATAAGTTGGATGCAAGACAATTTTAAAACCAGATAGATTATATTTTTATTTGTAAATACTCTCAAAGGCCTCTCTGTGTTTTTACTATACTTTTATATTACAAAAATGTTAATTATATTTATTACATGACAGATTTAGATTCATAAAGAATAAGTAAAAATGAAGAAATATTTTCAGTCATATTTGAAACATCACTACAATATTTCTTGGATGATAATTATACATTAATTCACAAAAACCTTTCATTTTAGCTTAACTGAATGGCTTTAGAGCTGCCATGTACTGATATCATACTTTCCAGCAAGAAAAAAAAAACGAATTCTAAACTGTTCAGTCATAGACCATTACATAGAATGCCTAATGATGTCAAGAAAGATTAAATGGGAGTTGTGGCAGTGTGTTTCAAGGTAGATAAACTTTAAAATGACCAGCAAAAAGCAGGGCCAATGAGAGAAGGGGTATGATGAGATAAAATTCCTGGTCCCGGTATTCACAGGGACTTGGACATTGACCCATAATTTGTTCTTTTACACGCTAATTAACCGTAGAATGGCGATACTGAAAATTAGAGTCGGAAGTGAGATAATAAGCTGCCCCAACCTTATAACATTAAAATTACTTGGGAGTCCATGTAAATTTTTCTCCAGGTCTGGCAACATCTCTCAATGCCCCTGGCAAAAACTTTAGTCTCAGTGGAGTATTTAATTAAGTTCAACTGAAACTTCTAAAATTACTCCTAATTAATTGGATATAAAATACAGAATAATTGTAATGTTGCTAAGAAATAAGGCAACAGCAGACAGATTATCCAATAGTGCTAAATTAATCGGTTAAGAAAATGATTGGGATGATTGATTAATGTGTGTCAAGTTAGCTAACATGCTTTAATTCCCAGAATGACACTTTAAGTGAGATTTTCTTTTCAACGGCAAAGAAGTTTCCAGTGAAATCAGCATATGGAACCACAATAATTAAGATTTAAGACGAATCTTTGAATTCTATTGAAGTATATTTAGAAAAATGTATTTATTCATGGTCACTTATTTATTGCAGCATCACCAGCGAGTGTTTCAGATAATTTGTAATTTATTCTTTCCAGTTATCCTGAAAATTCCGTAATTATTTTTTATAAAGAAATATGTTCTTAATTAATAAGATATACTTTGTTAATAACAAAGAAATTTTGCCTAATAATTAGATTAAATTTTGAAATCATTAAATTATAAAATCATTCATCAATCACCGACATATTCTTTTTATTTTATTTTATTTTTTTTTGCATATTTTATGCCCCCTTTCCAATCAGGGAGATTACTAAGGCTTTTTGCATATTTTACGCCCCCTTTCCAATCAGGAAGATTACTAAGGGATGGGGCCAGTTCCAACCATGGGCTGCATCCACACCCGTGGAGGGGGTGGAGCCAGTTCCAACCCCTTTCCAATCAGGGAGATTACTAAGGGGGCGGGGCCAGTTTCCAACACTGGGCTGCACCCACACCCATGGAAGGTGGCTGGATGGTGAAATGTGGGGATCTTCGGGCCAGGCCCAGCACCCTGAAAAAATCTGGGACCAGATCTGGGACGCAAACCCAGGTCCTCCTGTGTGGCACGTCAACGTGTTACTACTCAGCCATTTGGCCACCCATATTCTTTTATTGCTGGCATAGCTGCAACAGGTTTACTAGTTCATAATAATATCTTGATTATTTATTAAAGATTGCTAAAATTGCAAAAACTTGACAAGATTATAAATTATAATAGTTATCAATAATAATTTTATAATAATTTTAAAACTATATATCATTAGTTATTAAATAAATTATTTATAAACATATTTTTTAAAATAAATACATGTGGATTAATACATTCTATAACTTTCGGGTGAAAAACCGGTTTATCTCGAAAAATATGCATTTCCGATACTATGTTCATAATCGGCCAATTATAGAGCCACAGGCTGACCAGCATCCATGATGAGATCAACTGAAAGATTGAAGGATGGGTTTCAACAGGCCAGGCCCAAATCCCTCCTGAAAAATTGGAGGAGTGGAACCCTCGGATCTTCCAGAATGTTAAGCCACAGCTTTACCACACAGCCATCAGGCTGACTTGTCATTCCGTCGGTCTGCAGGTTTCACAGTTTGTTCTGTAAGATGTTCATTAACCGAACATAAAAAACTTTCGAAAAAGTGTTTGTTATCCGATTTGTTCATTATCCGAACTGTTCATTAACAGATCACCCATTGTATACTATAAAAAAAATTCATTCATTTTCATGAAAAAAAAATGAAATTACTTTCTGAACAACCCTATAGATGGGTAGAACTAAATAAATACATATATAGGAAGTTTTTAGTTTACAAGTTTTGATTAACAAATTCTTGAATTTGCAAATTTTTTTCAAAATACAATACAAAATATCAAAAAAATGAAAATATGAACATTAATTGCAATAAATTGATGCTAAACATTCATAAAAAAGCATTTCAAACCATGTATGTAACTATAAAATACATAATGACTGGGTTTGAAACAAAACTTTGTTGTCTGCTATGTAATCGGAAAAATCAAAATAGTGGCCAAGAAGCAGAAGTATGCCCTTTGATTTTGCTGACATATTATAAAAATAACTTCCATTTAGATGGTGCTAAGGCAGTAATTCATTTGTATTAAAGCTCATATATTTATCTGTTAATAATAATGAAAAATAAAAATTCTTTAATATTTATATGGCATAAATCATTTCTTTATTATTATAATTTTGCTTGAGTTTAAAGACTATGTTTGTTTTTAGTTCTTTAGATAGATAAATCATTGTTTAATCATAAACTATTGATTTTGTTGGCTTTTAATTTTATTGTAGTCAAATTACATTGCTGAAAATGGAACCCCTGACTTTAACATTATATCTATAGGAAATTGATTCTTAGTTTACAAGTTGTTATATTACACACAAATTTTAGAAATAAATTAATTCCTAAAGCTGAAAACTATCTGTACACTTGATTGTTATCAAGAAAAAATAATGTTGAATATCTAAATAAATATTATTTGAATATTCCATATAATTTATAGAACATGGGATAGTCATAACTGAATTAATATATTTTCTGCAATCTGATAAAAAAAAAAAAAAAAATATAACTTAAATTAAAGCAAAAATTTAAACAAAAAGAGTAAATAAAAATATTCTTGATTATATAGATATAGTAGTGTCCAAAATAATTGCATCACTCTATAAAATATCAGATAATTTTATATATACTGTATATATACAGGGTGTTTCTAAAGTCCACCAACAAACTTCCAGGGCAGGTTCTACTCATGAAAATAAAAAAAATGTCCTTATAACACAATGTCGGAAATACATATTTAATGGATTATAGTTTTCTAAAATGGAACTATTTTAGTAATACTCCGCTGTATTGAATAATCAAAAGTAACTGAAGTTGGTGGACTTATGAGTAAGGATGGCTCTGGCATTCATTAAAATGCCTAAAAATGTACATCCTTTAAGTTCTGACATTTTCAAAAAACTTAATGACTTTAAACTTCATGATAGGGTTCAATTCTGTCACATTGTTGTGCATCAAAACAATGTTGGTAATGACAGAGCTGATTTGTTTCACAAGTTGTTAATGAAATACATTACAATTATCTTCCTGCTAGTTTAATTCGCAAAGCTATTAAAGAAAATACTCTTGCTAACTGGTAAAAAAATTGGAATAACTGTCAAAATGGCAGATTCATTTATCAGTTTTTTCCGAAAATTACGGACAGACCTTTTGATCTTTTTTGATGACCTTTTTTGATTCTAATTTTCATATTACTCAGATACTTACTGGTCATGGTAATTTTAATAGTTATTTGTTTAGCTCCGTCAGACTCTATACAGGCTTGTAAACGGTTTTGAAAATGAGAGTCTAACTCTGACAAATCCTGGGCATGTTCTTGATGTCTGTAAACCCATTCGTAATTCTTTCTCTGAGTTCATTGGGTGTAAACACTTCGGAATGATACACTAGGCCTTTGAGATGTCCCCAAAGATAAAAGTCCAATGGATTTAAATCCGGGGATCTCGCAGACCATGCGACAGGATTACCTCTGCCAATCCATTGATTATGGAAACGGTCATTCAGGTATGTACGTACTTCACGATGGAAATGGGCTGGAGCTCTATCATGCATGAACCATATTCGAGGTCTTGTTTCAAGGTTAATGTCATCCAACATCTCACATAGGTTGTGTTGCAAAAAGTCAAGATACACATCACTGCTTAACCGGGAAGGTAGGAAGTACAGCCCCAAAATACTGTCGCCAACGATACCGGCCCACACATTGACCGAAAATTGATGTTGATGTCTTGCTATGAAGGTGCCATGTGGGTTTTCAACCGCCCACAGATGCGAATTATGAAAGTTGAAGATCCCATTTCTGGCAAAGGTAGATTCATCGCTGAATAAAATGTTGGCTGAGAAATTTGGGTTTATGATTTCTTTTTGAAGACACCAGCGGCAGAACTGCAGTCTTAAGGGCATATCATCAGCACATAAACCCTGGATATGTTGGAGATGGTAGGGATACAACAAGTTTTCATGTAATACCTTCCAAATCATTGTAGGAGCTACATTTTTGCTTCTGGCTAGTGTCCTAATGCTTACTCTTGGATTGGTAGCTACCGTATCAAGAAAACGTCCCTCCAGTTCAGGTGTTCTAGAGCTTCTGGGTCTTCTAATTTCTCTTTGCACTCTTAATGTGCCACATTCTCTTAGACATCTGTTAATGGTGGCAAATGTAGTGTGATGAGGCATTTTGCACCTTGGATACCGTTCTTGAAACAGGCAACATGCTTCATGCCCATTTCCCTGGGCAAATCCATACATTAAATGCATGTCGGTCATTTTTGAACATGTAAATGATTCCATTATGGATTTCCCCTGCCTAAATGATAACAAAATTAAATTAAAATTTTGATGTTATTTGCTATAATTTTTTGAAATGGTGCATCACCTTTCGGCTTCTTCAAATTTCGTTAAAACTCTTGCAGTGGCAGTGACTATCCCATGACAGATAGATTGTAAATCACACAAAATTTACATTTTAGGTAAAGCATCACGTCTCTAAAGATAACTTTTCAGAATAAATTATCTTTTATAAATACATTAATTGTCTTGAGAAGTATTTTAATAATACAATTTCAATTACTTATGATTATTCAATACACCAGCGGAAGTATTACTAAAATAGTTCCGTTTTAGAAAAGCTATAATTTATTAAATATGCATTTCTGACACTGTGTTCATAGGACATTTTTTCTTTATTTTCATGAGTAGAACCTGCCTTGGAAGTTTGTCGGTGGACTTTAGAAACACCCTGTATAATATACTGATCAAGAATTATTTTTGAATTATTCTTAGAAGTAAAAATAAAATATGTTTATGCACAACCTAACATCTCAGAATTATATTGAAATACTTCTTACTTTAAATATTGAATAAAAGTAAACTATAAGCCTGAAAAAACGATTTATCTTACTTATTTGGCTTATTGTTTACTTTTATCCAGAATCATTTTTTTGAAGGCTTAAAATAATCAATTTCATCATTGGTGATTTAGTGATGGAATTAGGAACTTTTAATTTAAACATTATTATTTGAATTAAAAATTACTGTAAGTTTTCCTGCTTAAAGGCTATTCATTTTCTACAATATTATGCAGGCAATCCCTGACTTACATTCATCTGACATATGGATTCATACCTATGTAGGATTATTTTTAGATAATGAACTGAGCCCAAATCCAGACCCCTCTAGAAAATCTGGGGGTGTGGGATTTGAAATTGAATCTGGATCTTTCAAGATGGTAAGCGACTGCTTTGCCACATGACTTATGTTCTTATTCTTTAATACAGTTGAGTCTCTATAGTCCGACACTTTGCCAGTCCAACACTTCCGATAGTCTGACACTCTGAGAACTGTCGTGCCACCCACATGAAATTTTCATGTCAATTGCATGAGAAAGAGAAACTGACATAAACAAATTGTCAGTCGCTATTCATTCGTTGCTCAGGCTTATAGTTGGACTAATTTTTAAGTTCAGTACACTGTTTATTGTAAAATAGTGTTTTTACTGTATCAGTGTTTGTTATTTATCTTTACATAATGTTTTTACTGTATCAGTGTTTGTTGTTTATCTTTACATAATGTCACAAAGGAAAAAGTAAAAAACGAAAACAAGATATTGATTGTGGTTCTAATAAATGGAGCATAGTTATTTGTGTAATTCCATTTTTTTCATTGAATATTCAATAATCTGACAAATGTCTGAAATCCGACAAGCCCCAGAACTATATGTGACTCTATTGTATAGCTTTTTTTAGTGTTACATCATTGTGACACATTAGTACTATATATATATAGTGAGAGTCCTTATGTTTTGACTTATATAGAAATTTTCACTTTCACTTGTAACTCAGGGACTGCCTGTATTCAGTAGAAGAAAAATGGCATTAACAATTTAAATTAAGATAATAATGATATACAGTATAATTTATCTGTAAAATCTAGATATTTTAATAATCTAATAATAAGGTAATGACATTTTTCCTAAAAGTTCCTAGTTTGATTGTAGATTAAGAAAATCTTTTTAGGTAAAATTATCTAAATTTTATCTTAATAATTAACTAACAAATAAAGCCTATTTTTAATTTATTTTCTAGATTCTTGAGATTTAAAACTATCTTTGCTTGTTGTTTGCTTGATTATAAAAACTAGAGATTTAAAACTATATTTGCTTGTTGTATTCTTTTGAATGTAACATCAAAAGTACTTTTCAAAATAATACATTTCTGTTAAAAAATTCTTTACTAGAAAATATAATTTATTCCAAGATTTCAACTTAAGAGTCTTTATATGTTTTTATGAGAAATATCTAACAAGTGAAAGTTTCAAAATTAAATAATGTACAACTTACTAACATGAAGTAAAATATAAAACACAGCTATATCAGATACAATTCAAATATGTTTCTCATATAATAATTCCATATTTAAAAAAATATTTATTTAAAATTTAAGCTTATTATTTCTTTCAAATATGAAATGTTTTCTGCCAAATTCAATATAACATAATTTTTTTAAAGAATTTAAATCTGAATAATCAAATGTAGAGCTCATGTAATCAAAGATACCTCTATTTTTAACATTATCTTATCTTTTTTCTTCTAATATTTTTTGGATTGAAATGATGCAATATTTCTATGAATTTAATAATACAATAGGTTGAATCTCACTGATTTGAGGCTCTATATCAGGGATGGGCTACTTGTAGCCTGCATTAATATTTTGTGTGGCCCACGAATCATAAAATATTACAAAATAAATAAAATAAAATAAAAAAATTCCTTAACTAAGAAAAAAAAATACAGATTTTTACAGCACCTTTTTCTGTAAATATAGAAAATGCACCAAATAAATTTCAATTGGATATAATAGACTTGTAAAGTAATTTAAATTTGAAAGATACTTTTGAAGAAAAAATTTGGTATATTTTTATGAAACTTTTATCAAAGAAAATTAATTTCCCAACTTAAGAAATTATGCAGCAAAAATTCCATCATTATTTTCTACAACTTATGTATGTGAACAGGTTTTTTTCCATCATGAGTTTAGTAAAAAAAATAAAACAAGAAATTGGCTAACAGACTCACATCTCAAAAATAATTGAAAACTAGCAGTGACTAATATTCAATCAAATATTTCAGATATATTAACATTCATATCAGTTCCAGAAGTCATATTAAGTATATCTATGTTAATTTATAATCATATATGAATAAATAATTGTAATTTACCTGCATTTTGTTTTTTTTTCTTTTTCTTGTGTGGGGCCCACATCAGTTCGAAATTTTTAAATGTGGCCCCTTAGAAAAAGGTTGCTCATCCCTGCTCTATGTAGTTCAAGGCACTATGCTGTTATTAAAAATGAATGTTATACAGTGGTCCAGAATAATCCCTAGGTTAGGGAGCATCCATAAATTATGCTCCACTGTTAGGGAATGGGGTCATGCAAATTGTGATGCCACACTGTAAAAACAGTCAAGAGTTCATATACAATTAAGTTCAGAAAACAAATATAAATAATAAAAATAACTTAAAAATGAACCAAAACAAAACTTTTATTGATTAGTATTATATAAACTAGCACTTAACTGAGCAACAATAGTTTGTTTTCACTAAAAACAAAAATGTATTTTATTCAAGTATAGCATTTTCGGTATTTCTATACTCTCCTCAGTACATCAAGAACTATTGATCAACGTATTTTACAAAAAACATTTATCTATTCTAGAACAAACATTTTAAATTATAAAATTATAGACAATAATAGTTAAAGAATTTTTATTCTTTTACTATACTTGAATAAAATATATTTTTGTTTTTAGTGAAAACAAACTATTGCTGCTCAATTAAGTGCTAGTTTATAAAATAGTAATCAGTAAAGAAAGACAAGTGCAGAAGAAAAGGTCTTAAAGTATAAATATTTTATTACAATCAAACTACTTTCAGGCATGTAAGCCTATCATCTGTGCAATATATTTAAAATTAAAACACAAGAACATTATTTTAAATATTGGAACAAAGTATTTTTAAAATGATAAAAACATTTTAAAAATATTTTAAATTAATAATGATTTTAAGTCTAAATCATAAAATTATTCTAACACTTAAAGTTATATACAGTAAAACTTCGATCTAACGTTTTCCAAGGGGACGGCGAAAAAATATTAGATTGAGGAAAACGTTAGATCGGGAAACGGCAAAATAAAAACGATGGTACATATATAGGTAACGCGGATCTGCAAAATTTTGCAATGTGAAGAGACTACTAGTGAAAGAAAGATAATTTATTCTGAAAAGTTCTCTGTAGAGACGTGATGTTTTACCTAGAATGTAAATTTTGCATGATTTACAATCTATCTATCGTGAGATAGTCACTGCCACTGCAAGAGCTTTAACAAAATTTGAAGAAGCTGAAAACATTCAGGTGATGCACCATTTCAAAAAATTATAGCAAATAACATCGAAATTTTAAATTTCGATGTTATTTGCTATAATTAGGCAGGGGAAATCCATAATGGAATTGTTTGTGTTTGGAAATGACCAGCATGCATTTAATGTATGGGCTTTCCCAGGGAAACGGGCATGAAGCATGTCGCCTGTATCAAGAACGGTATCCATGGTGCAGAATGCCTCATCACACTACATTTGCCACCATTAACAGACGTCTAAGAGAATGTGGCACATTAGGAGTGCAAAGAGAAATTGGAAGACCCAGAAGCTCTAGAACACCTGAAATGGAGGGATGGATTCTTGATACGGTAGCCACCAATCCAAGAGTAAGCATTAGGGCACTAGCCAGAAGCGAAAATGTAGCTCCTACAATGGTTTGGAAGGTATTACATGAAAACTTGCTGTATCCCTACCATCTCCAACATGTCCAGGGTTTATGCACTGATGATATGCCCTTAAGAATGCAGTTCTGCTGCTAGTGTCTTCAAAAAGAAATCGTAAACCCAAATTTCTCAGCCAACATTTTATTCAGCAATGAATCTACCTTTGCCAGAAATGGGATCTTCAACTTTCATAATTCGCATCTGTGGGCGGTTGAAAACCCACATGGCACCTTCATAGCAAGACACCAACATCAATTTTCAGTCAATGTGTGGGCTGGTATCATTCGTGACAGAATTTTGGGGCTGTACTTCCTACCTTCCCCGTTAAGCGGTGATGTGTATCTTGACTTTTTGCAACACACCCTATGTGAGATGTTGAATGACATCAACCTTAAAACAAGACGTCGAATATGGTTCATGCATGATGGATCTCCAGCCCATAAAAAGTCATTCAGGTATGTACGTACTTCACGATGGAAATCATCGTGAAGTACGTACATACCTGAATGTTCGTTTCCATAATCAATGGATTGGCAGAGGTGGTCCTGTCACATAGTCTGTGAGATCCCCGGATTTAAATCCATTGGATTTTTATATTTGGGGACATCTCAAAGGCCCAGTATATCATTCCGAAGTGTCTACGCCTGATGAACTCTGAGAAAGAATTATGAATGGTTTACAGACATCAAGAACATGCCCAGGATTTGTCAAAGAGATAAACTCTCATTTTCAAAACGTTTACAAGCCTATATCGAGTCTGACGGAGGGCATTTCGAACATTTACTGTGATGCCCTCCGCAGCTTTGTTGATTATTGTTCAGTTTTACTAAAATACTTGTTTATGTTCTAATATAATTAAATGCTATATGGATTTACAATGCATTTTCTACTGATCCATTTCAGTTTTCCACATATGGTATTATAAGATACAATTGTAAAACTATAATTGATATTTATAAAAATGATTTTATTTCTGTTAATTACTATATTGTATAAAGAAAATATATTTTCCTGGACAAATCTGTAATGCTACAATTTATATTAGCCATTCTCTACCTGCGGCTCACGGGCCACGTGGCCCACCAAGCTATTACGTGCGGCCCGGAATGTACAGACATGAATTTAATGAAAGCGCGGAATTCTTTTCCCACATGCAAAAAAAATATTGATATAAAAATTTTTTTTTAATCTGGAAAAATTAGAATTTTCCTAATTTGCTAGGTCCTTCTCAATGCACTCATAAAAATTTTACAAGTTATGGGCCTAATTTGCTAAGTCCTTTCTGATGCACTCATAAAATTTTACAGGTCATAGGTCAGTTTGTGAAAACACACTGACTTACACAAATTGAGAAATCAAGAGTTTTTTGTAGGCGATTTTTTAGAAGTCAGACTTTTTTTCACATGACACCAACCGATTGCGAACTGCTGATATAGCATGTTGCAGCCCGCTTAATATAACAACCAAATGTACGCGGCCCGCTTAATGTAGCAAACAAATATATGCGGCCCAGGGAAAAAAAGGTTGAGAACCACTGATTTATATGCAACATTAAATTTTTATTATGTATAAACATGTAATAATATTTTTTATTATATGTAATATTACATTATATTTTAGTATAAGTAACTGTGCCATCACAAGCCTAGAAGTTAAACATTTGTTTATGTAAGGATTCTTAGGAAATTCTATGATCTGGCATTTTTGTAGTCTGGCTCTTGTCAGATTCCAAAGATGCTGGATTAAAGTGTTTCAACTTTTATTTTCAATGTAAGAATTAATATTGTAATTGAAATATTTATTTGATGATTGACTTAAAATTTTACTTTATTTTTTCTTTTAGGAGGATGAGTTTGAAGGTTTCCATAGTTCTGCTTTTCATAGGAAAGTTTTTTCCAAATATAAATCAGAGAATAAAGCTGTTTGTGATTCCAAAAAAAAATTTGATTTTCTGTCTGTAGAATCAGAAGTTCGTCGAAGCAAACTTGGAATGAGATCATTGGCAAGGAAATCATATGATAAAATGATAAAAGATGGATTAAGTGGACTTTGGAGATCAGAAAATATATTGAATAATAATATAATTTTTAATGAAGCTAAAAAACCACTGAAAGATAATGCTGTATCGAGTGATAAAATCCCAGATAATTCAAGATCAAGTAATAAAAAAGAATTACAAACTCATAAAGAATCTTCAAATTTTTATTTTCAGTGTAATCAACAAAAGTGTTCTGGTGAAAGTGCATCAAAAACATTAATAAAAAATACTAAAAATCAGATAGAAAAAACTATAACTAATAAAAATTCACAAGAAGAAAATGAGGATTCCTTATTAAAAATAAAGCCTGAAAATAATTCAGAAAAAATAATAATGCAAAATAATGAAATAAATAAGAAAGATAATATTTTACCTGTTAAAAAGAAAAGATATAGTTTTCCTGATATAAGTGTACGATCTTCTCAACGAATTACTCAAAGGAAAAGAATTTTAGAAGAATGTGATAAAAATACAATAACTAAAAAAGAAACGTTTGAAGATCCTTCAAAAGAAAATCAAATCAGTTCTCTTCCATCACCTAAACCAGTATTAAATA
The DNA here is from genome assembly GCA_000484575.1 of Olivierus martensii. Lineage (NCBI taxonomy): Eukaryota > Metazoa > Arthropoda > Arachnida > Scorpiones > Buthidae > Olivierus > Olivierus martensii. The sequence goes on from AYEL01045727.1 coordinate 44,774, forward strand.
AAAAGTCAATCACAAAACATAAACCACGATATATATCTTATGAATGGGTTCCTGTGAGATCTTTAGGTACATTAGAACAACCACTTGTTGTAGATGGAAAACGAAAATGGAAACCTAGTTTAAAGGTACAAACAAATTGTGATCCACATAAAACTAGAAGAAAAAAATATAATAGACTTTCTATGAAAGTAAAAAAACAATCATTACGATTTTCAAGTCTCTATTCTAGGGGTATAAGAAAAAGAAGAAAGCATAAATCTCCATGGGGATTAAGGAGATGTAACAAATCTGATAAGAAAGGTCAAATATTTGATACCAAATTTCATAAAAATTCTCTTTGTGAGACAAATGAAAAATCTGCAAAAGCATCATCCATAGTTAACTCAGATTCAAAAAAAACTACCAGCAATAATTATGATAATATTAATTCTAATTTTCAACAAGATCAGATAAGCTTTAAACATGAAATACTCAAAGAAGAAGAAAATTCGGAAGAGTTAAATAATTTATTATGGAAAGAGGGACAAACAACAGGTATTGCACAGTTTTGCTTTATTTATCAGTAATATTATAAATAACCTATATTTGTAAATAGATTATCAAGTTTTATTATTATTTTTCTTATTTAAAAATATGGAAATATAAATTTTGTTTCATTCTTAGGTACTGTGATATGTGCTGTTTGTAAACAAATAAAATTTTATGTGCACATGAAGAGACGTTATGGACAGTTTTGTTGTGATGCTTGTAGCAAATTTTTCACTTGGTTTCTTCGGAAACCTGAACAGTTTTATTGCACTTCAGATGGTAAGAATATCATAATCAATTCATATCTAGATTTCTAAATATTACTTTTTTATCTTCTATTAGCATTTTAATTTATTAAAATTACTGAAACTCTACCTTAAAAATGATATTAAGAAAAAACTTTAGAAAGCTTGAGATGCTAGAATTTTTTGATAAGTATTCTTTATCAATTCATTGCACTTCAAACATTAATCATCAGTCAACATATCTGTCTGTAATGATTGATTTGTAGTTTATTTTGGTTTTGTCATACAGGGATTGTGTAAGAATCTGCAACAGGTATGGCTGATAAAATAATGTCAAGATCTGACACCAGGATCAGTTTAAGTTTGTGATGCTCCAGCATGGAGCTTGTAAAGGAAACTAGACTGAATTAGCAAAACATTAATTCTAAATAAGGTCGCATAGGTAAGCGGCATAAGGATCTGGGAATGAAGGATTGACTCAAACTAACTAGAATTTAACAAAAACAAATTATTTATTAACACAAAGCATGATATAATAACAATAAGCAAATGATATAATGATTCTTAAATTGATATCCAATATATTTTCTGAGAGAATTCTGCAATCTCATGCACATACCTGGGAGAGACAGTATATTCCTACTTCATCTTGCCCTAAATCCTATTTATGGCACTTAACACTAATAGTCCAATAGTTCTCAAGTCCATTTAAACAGTTCACAAAAGTGACCATTGTCCATTATCCGCCATTAATGTCAATTGCTGTCATCATTGTCGTCGTTGAAAAATGTCGTCCACTGTCTCTGTCGGCCATCCTCGACGGAAGAAGTTTCATTTTCCCATCGTTGTGCTTACATCATTCTTTCTTGTCACCCTTCCAAATTATCTATTCTTCCTCTCCTCTTTTCCTGAATTCTCTCTGACTAATCGTGTTTTTCGGACACGGAACTCTTTGATTTTATTTGAACTTCGGAAACAGAAGTTCCCCACGATTTTGAAGAAGGAACTATCAGATAGTTCCATCTTTATTATATGACTAATCTTTTTATTGTTTAATTAATTAATTTTTTAAATTACCAAATATTTGTAATAATTTAAAATCAATATTTTAAATTATTACAAAAATTTTTCTCTCTCTATAAAACATTGGGGCCGCTGATATTCACAATTGTCTAGGTCAAATTGTGCATAATAATGTTCATAAAAATAAAAATAGCATATAAAAAGCAAATAAAACTAGCAAAAATAGCCAACAATAATAATAATATAAAAGATATTTGACAGCAGCTATTCTGATAAAAGACAATTATAAATATTTAATTTCCAAAATTAATATAAAAAGCCATAAATCATGTAAAAGTAAGTCAAAATATGTTAAAATAAAAATTTAATTATTTTACACAAAAGTTAGCTGTTACAACAGGAAAGGTTTTTTTTTTTTATTATAAAACGTTTTCAGTCTTTCTAAGAGACCTGCTTTAGTTTATATAATTTTAAATGAACCTTCGAATTTATAGTTCATTTAAAAATATGTATACTGAAGCAATCTCTTAGAAAGACCATTAATGTTTTATAAAAGAAAACCTTTCCTGTTGAAAGAGATAATGTTTATGTGAAATAGTAATAAAAACAGGAGCCTTAGGATTTTAATAAAAATCAAATGTTATGTAAAATACAATCATCATGAAAAAGAATGGCAATATAATTAAAATTATTTCTAATAAAAATTAAATGATTAAAATAAAATAAATGCTCAAAAGTAAAATAAGAGCACTTGAAACTGTTCTAAATGCACAATTGAAAACATCAAAAATTGATTGATCTTTGCTCATTAAGAGATATAACAAATGATAAATAAGGGCATTTGACTGTCCCCTTTACAGTCTTGCTAAGATTATTTTCTTTTTCTTATTTCTATAATAACTTAATTCTCAAGTTGAACAGTTTGATATCATGAAGTTTGGTTAAAATCTGGTCATCCCAAAACTGTTATCATAATTAAAACAATTTCTCTTTAACATTTTTTCAATATATTTCCTGGAATTTCAGTTTCCACTAAATACATTAATATTCTTAATTTTATTAAAATATTTAATAATTAGATTAAATTGAAATATTTTCATTATTTTTAACTCTGATATTACTATTTCTATTTGAAATGTTTAGGATATCTTTTATTATATTTTCTTCAGTTCTATAAACCTATTTCAGTATTGTCAGATTTCATCAAGCAAAAGAATTAATTCTATATACATTTTCCTTTTAAAAAAACATTATTTTTCCTTATTATGGAGAAAGTTTAAGTGTTATAAGAAAACATTTTTATTTTTATTAATTTCTGCTTGCTTTTTTGTTTAAAAGAGATCATCTTTTTTATTCATTTATGCACATTATGATGAATTTTGGCATTGATCATTTCCTTATATAATCTTATTTTTCATTTTATTCTCTTCTGTTTTGTCTTTTTATATTAATCCATTCACTGCCACAACCTACTCACTTGACTAATCCCTGAATGACTAACAGATTTATGTTAAGCCTAATTAACAACATTTGAACAAATTTAAATGCTTTTATTTATTTCAGTTTTCATGCAATATTATTGATTTTATATATGTTATTACTTAATATATTTAGTTTTATTGGACATAAATTAATTTTTCTTATTTTAATTATTTATGCCAAAGTTAAAAGAAATACATTCTATCAAAAAATATATTGATTATCAAAATAATGTTCATTTAACCTGTTTTATCTTGTAGTATCTTATTCCACAGCAAATATTTACATATAATGAAAAATAATTAATTTTTAAATATATATTTATTAAAACATTCATTTTTAATAGATTATATTGATTAAATAACAAATATAAAAAAACTAAACATATTGGAAAAAATTTTCTTATAATTTGAAAATAAAAAAGTTTAAAAACAACAGGTAATAATTGGATTAAATAAAATATAAGCATTGAAAAAATATCAAAGAAAGCAAAACATTCCTATTTGAAGGAACTATAGTTCAAAGTGGCAGCAAAAGGGTTAATTCATGTAATAAAAATGTAATAACAACTAATTGTTTTCTAAGTATCTTATATGTACATGTACAAGCTGACATCTTACTTCAAAGTTTAAAAATCTCTAAAAATTTGAAACCTGTATTGATCCTACCCTCAATTTTCAAACATTAGAACAATATAATGTTGAAGTAAATAAATAAATTTCTTTTGACTTTAAAAATATTCCAAATCAATCCATTATTGGAATAAATATGGTCCCTTTAATAAAATTTCCAACTTAGCATTAGAATATTGCAAAGATAATGCTGAATAGAGACAGGATGCAATGATGATGTGTTTCTTTACCATATGATGATATTAAAATGTTTGGAAGAAAATATCAAAGAAAAATTAAAGATTTCCATAATTTTTGAATTGCTGTCATATTTAACAAAGTTTACAGATAAACTTAATGAACGAACTAATTAGCATCAAAGAGCAGACCAAACTGTAATGTAAAGTCTAAATAAACTTTAATGAGAAATGTTTTCGGCAATATAATGCCCTCATCAGCTCATACATCAATAACAGTTTTTCTAATTCTCGAACATAGAACATTTTCGTTAAAAATCGAACACGTAAATATATTACATATTTGAAAATTTAAAAATTAAAAATTAACAACTTAAAACTTTAAAGACATAAAGCTAAAACTTTAAAAATTTTTAAACAAAAATTAAAATTAAAACAAGAGTATATATTTCCATGAACACATAATATTGAATGATTAATGGTATAGTTAACTTTATGTCCCGAGTGCATAATATTTCTCTCTTAGCTTTCCATCTGCTAAAAAGTTAGCAAAATAGTACATGAGTTACTTTACTCCTATTAATTAACTTAACTATTTGTATTCCCATCAGTTCTATGTCTCAAAGCATATTTCCAAGGCAAGGGGAGAGTAAAGATTGTCTTTTGTTAATCACCTCTCTTTCATTGGTTCCTTCTAGGATTTTTATCTCTTAAAGGCATAAAAAGTTTACAGAAATTTTTACTATGATTAATGGGAGTGGAAAACTGACCAGTGTGTGTAAGACACTGGGATCATTGCTGGGATCATTGAATGTCTGAAATTGGCAATAAAATAATCATCCCATATTTTCTAAATGATCAAAACTATTAGAAAATGCACAAATTGTTGATCAGAAATATCAGTATGTAGATTGCTACATTTTTATATAATAATAATTGATGCCATATTTACTCACTAAAAAATTGCTTTATATATTTCTGATTTTATATATATATTACACAATAAATTAATATTTTTAAACATATTTAAAAATGAATGAATATTTATATCTATATTTTTTAATAATAGAATTGAGAAGAAATAAGCAGTTTTTAAAAATTAATATGACAATACCTGCTGCTACCATAGGATGCACTAATAGTTTCAAGAGAAAGGAATGCAATTGCTTTATGTATTTTTAATTACATTTGTAAAATATCTGATATATAAATATCTACAAAAATATTCAGTTATGTACATATATGTCCATGTATTTTAAACAAAAATACCAGAAGAATCAATAAGCTAATGATCTCTATTAAAACAAATATGATAGATCATGCTGAGTTGTTGAATTTTATCATCATTTAAAAATTTTCTAATTTTTAATTGATTGCTGTTATAAGCCAGACTCTTTTCTTCAAGATTATTTTCTCAAAAAATTTCATGGCTTATATATAAGTGTATATGATGGTAAATATTTTTTACCCTCAATCTCTTCATCTCCTAACACCTAAAGAAGGTGTGAATTCTGTTCCAAGTAGCCATTTCCAAATGAGATGATTGCATTTCCCACACTAGCTTTGAAATAAAACAAGAGCTATCAAATACTTTTAGTAATGCATCTTGAATCTCTGGTAAGATATAAATATATATACAGGTAGGCCTCGATTAGTGCGAGTTCGAATAATGCGATTTAGATTAGTGTGACTTATAAAATTGATATCGTTTTTCAGTTAGTGCGAGCAAATATTCGATTAATGCGAGTTGTAAGCATAGACCAGTCTTACTAACAAAGCTCCACCTTTTTTTATGATGTCAATTAACAAATTACCATTAATTTTCGGTTAGTAAAACCGGACGAGGAGCAGTCCAAGAACAGTCACTTGGCTTTGAAGGGGTGAAACATCAGAAAGATGGTTAAAAATGATAAAACAGAAAGAAAGCTTTGTCACTTGAAATAAAAGTTTCTATTAAAAAAAAAAAAAGAATTTATATAAAGAAATAAGAATGACTCTTGCTAACAAAATCTTTGAATTATCTGTTTTGACTTTAAATACTATCATAAAAAATTGATAAAATTATATTTTGTATAAACTGCTTTTCTCTTAATATGGATTTCCTTCAATTTACATCATTTTCATTTATGTCTAGGAAAATGTAAAATATTGGAAACACTGTATTAATTTTAATAATTAAAAATGTTGTTTAATACAATTAAAAATTTATTCATTTGATAATTTTCTAATTTAACTTTCATAATATATTAACTATAAAAAAAATTATTAAAACTAAATAAAAAATTAAGAAATTTAATATATTATTAGATAGTTCATTATTATTATTCATTAAAATAATTCATTAAATAATATTAAAAAAGAAAATTCCATATATTATTAAATAAAATGATATTTTCATCTATCATTAAATAAGAAAGAATTAAAATTATTTCAATTACTGTTATTACAATTATTCTTTTTACATCACAATTAGCATTAATTTTAATTAACATAACAATTCTAATACAATTAAGAGATTTTAGAAAATTAATGATATAAAATTATGATGAAATTGGTTATTTTAAGCCATAAATGCAAATGGTTTAAAGTACCCTCAGACTGTTTAAAGGGGCATGGCACTTTTATTGTTTTACAGCAACCATTCTTTTCTTGGGAAATTGCAGCAATGCTTACTTTAAATGCAGGGATAAGTGGCATTTGATCTGAAGTTACAATAAACCAATTGCAATCAAATTAAAGGAATAGAATATATATTGTAGCTGTTTTATATACTAATTGAGGCCATTTTCATATATGTTAGGATTTTTTCATATAAATAAAACAATTTATAAAAAGTATTGCTAAAAATTGTGTAAATGAAGTAAGAACAAATTAATAAATAAGAAATATTAATAAAAATGACAATATTTCAATGAATTCATGGAATTTTTTAAAATAATTATATGATGTAACTTCAATCAACAAATGTTACGCAACTTGAAGTTTTATAAATAATTTCTGAAAATTTTGGATGAATTTCTTCACTCATGGCTTGTTTTGTTCAGAGGATTTGTCATTATCTAAAAATATTGATTTTTTCATTGGATAGCTAAAATTCATAATGAAAACAGTGTTTTTGCTGATATTGTAAGCATAATGAAAGTTACAAAAAAAAATTAAATTAGAAAAAAAATGCTCACATTGTTATAAAAAGAACAGAAATGCAATAAATACTGAAATTTCAAAAGATTTAATTGAAAATTATGCAAGATTTTGCAATTTTAATTATTTTTAGTTTTTTGCATATTAATTAGGCTTAATTTAAAAAATGGTTGGAAGTGAAAGAGTTAATCAAAACTCCAAAGATCAAAACAATACTAAATATAACCTTAAATAATAATTAAATCTACTACCTCTATTCTCTGATACAAACTCAAGTAATTGTTGATCTTACAAGAAAATCAAGTCACAAATCAATTCAATGCAATACCATACACCTCTCTGTGTCAATGATGCACACACTTTTATAGTAGTGATTTTCACAGTCCCGAGCTTGTCTCATTTACATAAAAGTTGTGCAACAAGTTAAAGTTTCTTAGTTTACAGAGTAATCAATTCATGTCATCCTCTTTACAATTAATTATGTACTGAATATAAAACATGGATACAAGATCATTCTTTTATTCTCACATCAGATTGCTGAAAATGATTTAGAGTAAATAACGTCACGAGCTAAGAAGGTTCATCAAGAGATGGACTTTTGGTCGGTAATTCATAATTTTTAATTGATGACATGAAGATGTGAACTGTGAGTTAACTTTTAAATTAAACATAATACTTTAAATAATAATGAAAATAATAAGAAATAATAATGAAGAATATAATAAAACAGGATAGGTCAGAGTTAACTTCTTCATATATTTGATAATTTTCTCATCTACCTAACCATTATGATATTATAATGAAATAAAATGAAGCAAAAGTATGATTCAATTGTAAACTTTAATTGTAAAAAGTTATATATTAATTATATATCTTGCCTAATGAGTAAAAGAAAATTATTTAGTAATAAAAGACAGCTTATAATTCATAGGCATTATATGCATGATTAGTTTTTTAACACCAGTTCTCAATCATTCACTTATCACTAAACTCTCCACTCCAGATCTTATCACAAGTTGCTAACATTCATGGATATTTGCAGAATTATATAAGACAATGATTGACAAGCTTGGCACTGGAACCCCTTACATAAGCTTTTGCAAGAAGTGGTTCCTAATTTGATCTCAGGTCCTTGATTGGAAAACGAGCATTTCCACACACACAGTCCAACTGAATGACCTGTGAGTTGTATAGTTTAATTAAATAAGTTTTATTGCTAACTTGTTTTGTGATTTATTATTGTTTAAGTAAAACTTTGGTTAACACTTTTTTGAATCTAATAAATTATTTTTATTATTAAAGCTATTTTTAGCTTTACTTGTTTTGGAAATTTATTCAATTTATTATATTAGTTTCTAATATCATCTTTTTCATTATTTATTTCTAACAACTGTACGTTGTTTGATTGTTTTTTGTTTTGTCATGTAGATGATAGTTAGTGTTACATATTTATTTGTGGAATTATTTATTTTCAGAAATAGTAAAAAGATCTGAACTCAGGCTGTATTCTGGATATGCAGAATCATAAATGTCTGTTAGGTTTAGATTATTGCTAATTTTGAATATTGCAAGTTTGCAAATGTTGTTTCTTCTAATATTAGAATGTAGGAATATAATCTTGATTTATAACATTAGGCCAACAAAGATTTTGGCTTTATTTATCATCATCCAAGTTAAAATTGTGATTTTCAGGAATCTAACTCTGACATTAAATTAACACTTACTATATATTATCATCATCTATAAGTTTGCTTTTATTTTATTATGGGACACAATTTATAAATTATAAATAAAGTTTCAAGATTACATTTACTAAAATTATAAAAATAATCTTTTTAATTAAAGAATTTAAGATATTATATTCTAATTACGAGATGGCGCTAAAATTAGTACAAATTAATTCGAATCATTAAAAAATCCGTTAAAAATCAAGGGATTAAAATATGGCTGATTAGTATAGATTTGAATTTAAGATATTTTTGTTTAATATTAAACTGTCTCTGAACATTATTAATAAATTAATTTCAATATCTGCACAAACAAACTTCCATCAAGGAATGAATATGCATAGATTATTAAATTAAAAAAGTACCAACAAGTTTTAATCAATTTAATAAAAAGTTTACACTTACCATCCATCAAAACTGGAACTTATGCAAAACATATCATTTGATGATACACTTATAGATGAAATTAAATGGTCATGTTCACATGAATAAAATTCATTACTAAGAATTATTGGATCTGATTTCAGGCTTATTAATTCCACAGAACCTAAAAAAATAATTTTTTAATTAATTAAATCAATTTTAATATTTTTCAATATATAAACAATAATATTTTTCTTCAAATAAAGAATCATATTTGTTTCATTATATGTTTTCATTTATTGTTATGAAATATTTTTCCAATGACAAAGATTTCAATATAAAATTGTCCAAGGGAATAAGACATTCTTTTCTCTTGCAGTAAACCTTACTTCTACAGCAGAGGTTTTGATTCTGTCTGTATACCAGACTATTCCATTCTTGATACTATATACAAATCTATCCCTTTATGCTGGGGAAAAACAACTGAATCTGAAGGAACTAAATCTGGACTCAAATATAACTGTTTCAAGAATATGACTGATTTATTCCATTCAGAGGACAAATGCTGCATTTTGTGAGTCCAAGTTCTTCTTCCACAACAGTAGAGCCGATAATTTTATTGAGAATACTAGCCTCAACATACAAATGCAAGAAGGAAATTCCAAAAGGACTTCATCATAGCAGTAGTAACAGTCCTCATAGCTCCTGTGATATTTAGATAGGTCATCCTTTCAATTTTCTTCATATCTTTGTCATGCCTGTTAATCTCAAATATAACGAGGTGACATTGCAATTTCCCCCATGTGAAAGTTTTCTGTCCCAGTAAATCTTAATTATATATTATACAGGGTGGAAGAAAAGTCTATATCTCTCCAAATAACTTAATAACTATTGTATATTTCAAAAATTTGTTAATGCCAACAAATAGGAAGTCATGGGTGAGCAATCTGATGGTAATCTTCAAATAAGCTGATTATGCAAATGATTACATGTTGCAAATTCTATCTCAAACCATAACAGATAGGAAAAAATTTCCAATTACAAATTTGTTCAGCATCCAATTCTGAACATTCTAAAAAAATTATCAAAATTGGATGAATAGTTCACCTAAAAATGAAACAGAAACATTTTTACATGCACTTATTTCTGACATATAAATAACAAACCACCAAATAAATAAATTGAATACACAGAGCCTAATCAAGGATGTACTCAAAATATTTTCCACCTGCACCCAAGTATAGTTGAGCATGATCTTGGATGGAGTTCTTTGCAGTCTTTAGAGCATCAGTAGAAATCTCTGCACAAGCAGCAGTAATGTGGTCTTGAAGATTCTCTATTGTTATTATACAAGAATGAAAGTTGTTATGGCCTCATTGGTTGCTATTTGTAATTGACTTGATTTTTGGGCTTTTCAAAGAATTGATGTATGATAGATCTAAGTGTTCATTATGAGGGATGTCTTTCTTGATAAAATCAAGCTGCAACAGCAACATTCATATTAGCAGCACCATTGGATATAACCATGGTAGTCATTTCATTAAGTGTTTACTAAACCATACTGTATGTATACATAGATTATTGTTCATGTGTGAATGTGGCTTTTTATGCCGATTGAATGGGAAGATAATGCTGTTATGGAAAATCTTCAGAAATTTCCAGAACCAGATGTGAAAAGGCATGCAACATGCCTTGCATATAAATTTTTTTTTCATTTTTGAGTGAGAACTATTCATCTGATTTTGATGAAGTTTTTTAGAATGTTCAGAATTGAATGCTGAACAAATTTGTAATTGGAAATTTTTTCCTATATGCTATAGTTTGAGATAGATTTGCAAGTGCTCATTTGCATAATCAGCTCATTTGAAGGTCATCATCAGGTAGCCCATCCATGACTTCCTATTTGTTGGCATTAACAAATTTTTCAAATCTATGGTAGTTATCATATTATTTGGAGGGATACAGACTTTTCTTCTACCTATACAGGGTGTTCCAAAATGATCTTTACAACTTTAATCATGTATATTTCAGAAACGGGGATAGGTAGAAATATGCGGTTTGCGGCATAATGTTCTCACACACCAAAAGTTTTAGTAGCCATTTAACAGAGTTCAATGTGGGCGCCATCTGTAGCACACAGGATATCTAAAAGATATTACAGTTCTTCCCATGTCTGGCCTAGCATGTCCTCATTAACGTGTGCAATTGCTTCTCTGATATAAGCTCGCAGTTCCTGCAGGTCCCACACCGGGGTCTAGTAGACAGCATTCTTCACAAAGCCCCAAAGAAAAAAATCTAATGGGGTTATGTCTGGAGACCTTGGGGGCCAGGAAATGGGTCCTCCTCTGCCAATCCAGCGACCTGGAAATGTGTCATCCAAAGCCTTCCTAACGATCGAGGCCCAGTGAGGATGGGCAACACCCCTCCTCACTGGCATACTTAATGTTGTTTTGTTTATTACATGGCAAGAAAAAATTAAATTAATTAAAACATTAAAGTTTTTAAGGTAGTGAAATGGTAAAGTATGAGACCATTTCCTCATAAGAGACAGAAAATAGTATTTGAAATCTATAATGTAGTTATAGAAAATTGGTTAACCATATTTTATATTAATGCTAATTAAAATTCACAATAGTTTTTAAAAACACTATTAAATTATATTGCAGTAGGTCAATTGGTTGGATTTGCTGTATGAAAATGCTTCAATATTTCAACCAGAAGACCCCAGGATTGAAGCTCATATTGGAAAAATAATTTGAAGGTCCACATTCTGCTTGTCTATTCCCTTCTCTATAGTCCAGTTGGTCTCATCCAGTATAATCAATATGTGATAGGTACTGTTTTTTACAGAATGATTGAGAATTGACATTAAGAAAAACTATTCATGGACGTAATATCTGTGAATTCTAAGGTGTCTTTTATTAGAAAATAATTTTCTTTCCTGTAAATTCTAAGATATAACTGCTATGCAACATTTTCAAATTAAAATTTACATTTAAGTTATGGTTTTCATTCATTTCATTCTATTATTGAACAATATAGTAATGAGTAGATGATGAAAATACTAGCAATTCTAATATCAGAAAGTAATATTCTAGGAATGTATCCAACTTTATAATGTTAAGTCTTATGGATTTTCTGATTTCAGTTAATGTTACTATTTTCAGGAACTTAACCCTGACATTAAATGAGGGTTAACTGTGCTAAAATAAATTGAATGTTTTAATCTTTGTTATATAATTAGTTTTAAATGGAAATTTGATAGGTAATGCAGAGCAGAAGATAAAATAGTTTCAAATTATTATTATAAATTCTAATAAGATGGAAATCTTTGGAAATAAATGGAAATCTTTTATTCATAATATTTTCTAAAATAATTCTCTTTAGATTACATAATAAAATATGATAGCTTAACAATTTAAAGACACATCATAGTCTAGCCATTGATAACTGATTATGACTAAATCCTATTGGTAATAAGATTCTTATGCTGAACCAAACTAATACACACTTTGTATGGTTTCATAGACACTATAATATCATTAAATTTTTGAATTACTTTTTTTTATAAATCAATACAAAATTTCAAAAATGAAAATTGTGTAATATTTTAAGAGTATTAATTTGTTTTATTAGAATAATACCTTTAAATTTTGAACTAAAAATTAAGCAAATACTTAAAAATTTTGAAAGATTTTTATATTATAATACTCAAAATTATTTGATTTTTGAAAATTTATAAAAAGTTTAATGGTTATTTTATCAAATGGAATTCCATAATGAATTTTATTTTACTATGCATTATGAATCTCTCTTTCCTGATGTTATAAAACAAATATACTATCTAAATAACAGTAGTATCTAAAATAATAATACTGAATAAGCACTTTTTGCACTATGATTACTTTATTACAGAGTAACAAATATTTTCAGCACAAGGCCATCATCGGGTTACACACTAGCTGCAAAAAGTGCTTATTTAGTAATATTATTTTGGATTATATAAGTAGAAGCAGTGAATGCCATAAATTTGTCATAAATTTATTCCATATTATCTATCAAATAATTATAGAATATTTTTCAAAATTGTTTGAAAACACTGGCCCATTATAGCAAAGTTTGATGATAATTTCCTGTCTCCAAAATATTAAGTCATCAAATACAAAAATAAAATTAATCAAATAAAAAATTTATCTTTTAGGTTGCTGTGATTTTAGTCCAGTCCTTAGTGTGGAAAAGGGATTATCCTCTTCACAGTTTTGTAAAGCTTGTTGGATTAAAGTATGTCTGGAAAAATTCATTGTACCAATATATACTAGGAAAAAATTGGCAGATTTTATGCCAAAATTTCAACAAAATGCTCCCCCTCCATCTGTTTTTTCAGGTATGTTATTAAATTTTTAAGAATGCAACTAATAAATATAAATTTATCAAAGAAATCACAACAAGCACTTGAAGCAGGATAAATACATTAATTTATTATTAGATATATATAGTGGGTGATTGGTTAACAAACAGTTCGGATAACGAATGCTTTCGTGAAAGATTTTTATGATCAGATAACGAACACTTCACAGAACAAATTGTGGGACCCGTGGACTGATGGAATGATAGGTCAGCCAGATAGCCATGTGGTAAAGCTGTGGCTTACCATCGTGGAGGATCCGAGTCTCACTCTACCAGTTTTTCAAGTGGGTCCGGACTCTGACCATTGAACGTCATCCTTCAGTGATCCGGTTGACCCCATCATGGGTATTGACCAGCCTGTGATGAGTCCTATAAGTGGCCTCTGCTACTTATAAGAGGAAATATCTCACGAGGATATGGCGGCTTACCTTACTTAATGGAATGACAGGCTTAGGTCTTGCACGTTCGTGGATTTATGGATAAGGATGGGAGAACAGTAGTTTTTCCCGAATAAAATGAACTCGGAGACAACTTAAAATAAATTAAAGATTTATTAAAGAAGGAAAGAGAGAGTTTACAATATTTTGATGTTAGAATGGCACTCATACTAGGTTGAAGCCAATAAGATTTGAGATCTCTACAAAGACAGTGCTATTAATCACAATCAAAAAATCCTGAAGAGGAAAAAGCAATCGACATTGGACAGATTCTTTAACGGCAAATAAACATAATAGATGAAAATGCAAGACTATGTATGTATATAATAAATTATTGTTATTTATTACATATAAATAAACATAGTAAGAAATTATATAATTTTTTATTTCTATTACATATAAATAAACGTAGTAAGAAATTATATAATTTTTTATTTATTTTTTTGGGTTTCCAGAACGAATAATCAAATTCATATAAAAACCTATAGTAAATCGATGATCGGTTAACGAACAATTCAGATAACGAACATTGTTTTGGAACGGATTATGTTCGTTAACCGATCACCCACTGTACTAATAATACTATTGCTTTCAGTTTATATATATCTAATAATAAATTAGTGTATTTATCCTGCTTCAAGTGCATGTGTTGTTAGAAGCAGCAGAACTCAGTTGCTTATAGTTATAAATTTGTAAATATTTTATTATATAAATTTATATATATATGTAAAGTATTCCACACAATAAAATCAAATACTGTTAATCTAAATTTCCTTTGCTTGTGCTCCGGAATCCTTTTACATAACGATCGTCCATCTAGTAAACCTAGTAAACTTCTCAAAGTCAGTATCGTAACACGGTATTTGGTAAACACCTGGAGAGAAGAATGGGTCGATCTTATCCTTGTCATTCCGTATATAGTTGAATAGCGTGTTTCTTCTGTTAAAAGCGATCTTTTGTCCTGTGATTCTCTCTAATTTTTTCTTAAATTTCAACGTAACATCGTTTATTTCTAATGAACAGGTCGGGCGATTTTCTAAGTCTGCAATTCATAAAGCAATATATACTAGTGTATTGTTTTATAAATAGATATGTAAACAGAGATAATGTAATATGATGAATAAGCCCAAGATTAATCTAAATCAGCAATTCCAAGAAAAATTTTTAAGTGGCTGCACTCATATGAAACTTTGTGATAAAGTTGCAGGATAGCAATATGATAAAGCATTTGCTGGCCATCTGAAAGATTATGTTCTATTGCTGGTCATACACTTTCAGATTTTCTAAAAAGGGACAAAAACCAGCTCATTAAAGTCCATTTTCCAACTTTTCAGTTGATCAGTCAATGGTAGTCTGAGCAGTCATAAAGGGTCTGAGTAGGCTCCATCATAATGTATATCTCGTGAAACTAAGTAATATTATTAAAATTAACTTAATCCAACTTTAATGTGATAAAAATTGATAAAATTTTTATAGTAAGTGGAAATAAGAAATTTTTTATCCAATCATTCAAATTTAAAAAAGATCATTTTTAAATTAACTAAATAAGATATACTGATTTGGATTAGAAAAAGTATAATTAATTTACTATAATCATATTTTGTAAATTACTTCTGTTAATTTATTCTAAATAGTTTGCTGGAACTAGGGTGGGAAAACAAAGAACTTGCTTTGAATAAAAAATATGGAAAATGCAAAAATACCACAAAATAATTATTCATTTGTTACTAGGGTGCATTTTTTTTCTCAACTGCTGAAATCCTGGCTCTTCTATATAGAATAGTTATATAAACATAATAAAGAGGAATTTAACACAGTTATATTCAACATTTCTTTAAACTCTATCATCTATTTATACATGACAGAGTTATGATATTTTTTGTGTAAAAAATTTTCTTGTGACTTTATTAAAATTGCCTGCTGGCTATACTTGAGTATTGTTAGTCTAGATTATCTAGTCATCTACTTAATTAAAAGGATAAACTTTTTAAGTTACATGAAATTTTAATTTTTAATTTTAATCTAATTTGCTAAAATTTTCAGATTTTAGAGTTTATTGTATTAATGTACATAAAGTAATCTTTTTCAGAAATGAAAATTATTTTGGAAAAAATAAATTTTTATACTTTAATAATTTTATTCCTATATTATAACTTATTTACATTAGTTCTCTGACCATAATTACTTATATTTACCTCAAATCCTCTAGCTCTATTTATTCTGCAATAGACATCTGTTAATGACAAAATACCACCTGCATCCTATTTAAAATAATACTAATTAATTTTTCTTAATAATTTGCTTAAATAAATTATATAAATTAATACATAAATTATTTCATAATAATATTTTATACAATATACAAGGTAATTTAAGAAAATAACAAATAAAAAATTTTAATTATTATAAATACAGGTAAGCCTCAATTAGTGTGAGTTCGAATAATGCGATTTCGATTAGTGTGACTTATAAAATGATATGAGTTCGAATAATGCGATATTCAATTAGTGCGACTTATAAAAATGATATCGTTTTGAGCAAATATTCGATTAATGCGAGTTGTAAGTATAGACCAGTCTTACTAACAAAGGTCTGTGATTAATGCGAATTGTAAGCATAGACCAGTCTTACTAACAAAGATCCGTCCCCTTTTAAATTAATGCGAGTTATAAGCATAGACCAGTCTTACTAACAAAGCTCTGTCTCCTTTTTGCATTCTTACTAACAAAGCTCTGCCTCCTTTTATGATGTCAATTAACAAATTTCGTTAATTTTTGGTTAGTAAAACTGGACAAGGAGCAGTCCAAGAACAATAGTTAATTTTCGGTTAGTAAAACCGGACGAGGAGCAGTCCATGAACAGTCACATAATTTTCAGTTAATAAAACCAGACGAGGAGCAGTCCAAGAACAGTCACTTGCTCCGTCTCCTTTTATGATGTCAATTAACAAATTACCGTTAATTTTTAGTTAGTACGACCGGACGAGGAGCAGTCCAAGAACAGTCACTTGGCTTTGAAGGGGTAATAGACGAAGAGCAGTCCAAGAACGGTCACACGATTTTGAAGGGGTGAAACCTATGATGTCAATTAACAAATTACCGTTAATTTTCGGTTAGTAAAACCGGACGAGGAGCAATCCAAGAACGATAACACGATTTTGAAGGGGTGAAACATCAGAAAAATGGGATTTTTGCCGTTAACTGTTTAACATTACTGTACTATTATTTAGCTTTGCTATCGTAAAATTGTTTTATTTTCGATAGTTAATATCTGTTCAAAATGAGAAGAGTTCCTCAAATAAAATAGTCAAATTAAATTTTAATTTTTAATAGCAATTTGAAAATATTTAATAATACAATAGTTCTCCAATTTATATGATTTCAGATATATATGGATGTGTGAGTCTTGATTTTTGTTAAATTTCCATAAAATACTATGAAAAATTCAATAAAATTTAATTTTTGCAAAAATATTACTTATGGACTTAAATTTTCTTATCTATGATTAAAGTAAGCTTGTAAATTTCTTTTCCCGTTCTGTTTGCCAATGTGCCCATTCTTGTATATCATATTTAAACATTCTCAATTTATTCAGTTTTTGATTTATATTAAATTTTTTTGGATAAATTAATCATGTAAGTTGAGGACCTATTTTATTTATTTCAGAATTCAAACAAAATGGATAAAAATTTTCCTTTAATATATACTAAATATATTGATACATTTTATTAAAAACTAGCACTACATAAATTGTTCTTAATACTTATATTTAAATATTTTTAACAATTGATTCTAATTTATTTTTAGGTATATCCATTCTGTCATTTATTATGATTGCTGCATTAGTATCATGGCATTGTTGTAGAACAAGAGCTAATCGAGCAAAAATGTATTGTAAGTAATTTATTAATTTTCGATGAAACAAAAATTCTTATACAGGGAGGCCTCAATTAGTGCGATATTCAATTAGTGAATGATACATTTTTCAGTTAGTGTGAGCAAATATTCAATTAATGTGAGTTGTAAGCACGAGCAAATATTCGATTAATGAGAGTTTATACCGTTTTTCAGTTAGTGCGAGCAAATATTCGTTTAATGCGAGTCACCGTTTTTCAGTTAGTGCGAGCAAATATTCGATTAATGTGAGTTGCATCGTTTTTCAGTTAGTGCGAGCAAATATTCGATTAATGCCAGTTGTAAGCATAGACCAGTGAGTTCGAATAATGCGATATTCAATTAGTGCGACTTATAAAAATGATACATTCGAATAATGCGATATTCGATTAGTGCGACTTATAAAAATGATACCGTTTAATTTCGATTAGTGCGACTTATAAAATTGATACCATTTTTCAGTTAGTGTGAGTTTGAATAATGCGATATTCAATTAGTGCAACTTATAAAAATGATACCGTTTCGAGCAAAACTTTGATTAGTGCGAGTTGTAAGCATAGACCAGTCTTACTAACAAAGCTCCTGTGCGAGTTGTAAACACAGATCAGTCTTACTAACAAAGCTCCTTTTAAGAGTTGTAAACACAGATCAGTCTTACTAACAAAGCTCCTTTTATGATCGAGTTGTAAACACAGATCAGTCTTACTAACAAAGCTCCTTTTATGAATGCAAACAGACCAGTCTTACTAACAAAGCTCCTTTTATGATGTCAATTAACAACCTTAGATTTTCCTCTCCTTTTATGATGTCAATTAACAAATTACCGTTAATTTTCGGTTAGTAACAAAACTCCTTTTATGATGTCAATTAACAAATTACCATTAATTTTCGGTTAGTACGACCGGACGAGGAGCAGTCCAAGAACAGTCACTTGGCTTTGAAGGGGTAATTGGTGAGGAGCAGTCCAAGAACAGTCACTTGGCTCTGAAGGGGTGAAACATCAGAAAAGAGCAGTCCAAGAACAGTCACACTGGCTTTGAAGAGGGTGAAACATCAGAAAGATAGTACAGTTAATGGCAAAATGCCCATTATTACATTATTGTACTATTATTTAGCTTTGCTATCGACTACAGTATAGTATTATTTAGCTAATCGAGGCCTACCTGTATTATGATTAAAAATTGTTCAGTTAAAAAAATACACATATAAGTGCTTCCAAATATGTTTTCATTTTACATTTTATCAAAAAATAAATAAATTTTATCATATTGTAATTAAAAATTATAGGGTTAAAAAAATACATGTATAAGTGCTTCCAAATATGTTTTCATTATTTAAAGCACTTATATATAAGAAAAAAATTTTTCAATCATGTGAGTATTAATAAGTCCAAATCGAGAGGAAAAAACTTTCTCAATCATGAGTATCATGAATAAGTCCAAATTGAGATCAAAATTAACTAATGAACTTTTACAAGAGATGTTATGAATACATTCGACCGACTTAATATCATTGAGTATTGGTTCTTTATGTAAAAAAAAAAGACTACAACTGTTAATAAATCCAAATTGAGATCAAAATATAACTGATGGACATTTACAAGCGATGTTAAAAATACATTCAATCGACTTAAAACCAAGGCTCAATATTAAAAGAAAACAACAACTGCACAAGTTACAAACTTCAAATTGATGAATTTATTATTTTTTTCTTTTTTATTTGAAATTATTTAGTAGTTATTTTTGTTTATATTTTATTTTGAATTTCTTTTTTTTATTTGAAATTATTTAGTTATTTTTGTTTAATTATTTTTGAACTATTATTTTAAACAGTTTGTAATAAAAAGAATTATTGTCATAAATAAAGAACAGTTATACTATAAAATTAGCATAAATCTTTCCCTCGTGTCTAACTTTTTAAGATTGTTATAAAATTAGTATAAATCTTTCCCTTGTGTCTAACTATACTAATATTTTGGAATTTACAATTTGGCCCATATAGACAAAACTTTGGGAATTCCCTGATAAAGAGCATAAACATTATTGTTTATGATCTATATTTTAAATATTGTATTTGTAAATTGCATATATGAATATATTTGTTTTCAACATTTAAAAGTTAATATTACTTGATTTATTTATATTTTATATATTATTTATTGATCTTACATATATCATTTGTATGATATTGTCTCCCATTCAATCAGGGAATAATATGCTAACCATAATATTGTGTAATACAGTAATCGTAATCCATCTAGCTCTAGAAATTTTTTATTCAGAATTTTTATTAAAAATTTATTTTTCCAATTTATTCAAAATTCAGATTTGTAAAAAAAAGTTCACTCTCAATTATTTATGTAAACTGAGGAATAATGCTGTGCTTTAGTAAAGGACTATCTTCTATGGGATTCCAGACTATTTCAGGCACCACTATGCCTGGTTTCTAAATTTTATTATTATTGCAAAGTTGAAATAGCAATAGTTCAGAAAGATTATTGAAGCACACAATCCTTTTTTTCATTGAAAGGCATGATCTCAAAAGGGAGAGAAAGAAAATTTGTAATTAAAAAAATTACTTCAATCTGGAAGAAATTATCTAATACTGTTATCATATATTATAACTTTACTTATTTAATATATGTTAATTATCATAAAAGATATTCTCAATTAAATATTAATGTATATAATTTCAATAAAAGACTCTACTTTGCATTATGGATGCATTTTTGACAAATCATACAGAAAAATGCAAATCAAAATAAAGCTATGCATAAGAAACCATTGAAATATGAAAGATAAGTAACTGCCACTACTATTTTTGACAAATAGAAAATACCCAAGTTTAGCAATACCTCCCATAGTCCGGTTTCAAATAGTCCAAGCTTCACTATAGTCCAGATTGTAATTGTTAATAAAAAAAATTTTAATTTACTTTATTTTTTTTAGAATAAATACAAAATGTAAATATGCTTGCTACTAAATACTTATAAATAACTCAAATAGCCACTATTTGACAAGCTAAGACATGCAGGCAGCTGTTCCAGTGTTACCAAATTTATCTTAACAATGTTTGTTAAGATAAATTCAATTTGATACTACAGAAAGATGTACGAAGAACAGAAACAAGAAACTCATGCAGAGGTCAGTTTGCATCTTTTTGATAAAAAAGATCTTTGAGTTAAAATTTTTAGTTCATTTATTTATAATAAAAACTTTAAATTCATTCATTTTGTTTTATTAATTAATAATTTTTCACGAAATGCATCTTTTCAAGAGGTAATGACTTGTGAGCAACTAAAATGATCTTATACAGTTTTTGTCTCAGGTCAAATTGTCCAGTCTTACACAAAGTGCCACTCTGCATTCAGAATGGTGCCGAGTGACCAATTTGGAGAAAGCGAATGCGTTCACCTGCAGAGTGACCTCTCTTTATCTATTTATCTTTATGGGCTTGGACCCAGTTTCTGCTCCTTTCTACTGTCTATTATAAATTTTTTTATAAAGATTTTAATGTTTAATGCATAAAGAAATAATTATTAATGTAAGAATTTACACAATATTGAAAGTAATATATAGTATATACTTATGTATAAGTCAACCATTACTTCAAAGTATAAAAATCAGTAAAAATTTAAAACTTGTATATAAATTGATCCCAAACTTTCAACAGTGAGAACAATATACTGTTCATTGAAATAAATATATCATTTTTTTAAATTTTAAAAACTTCAAAATCCAGTACATTATTTGAATAAATAGGAACTTAGAAATTGAACTATTTGAATAAATGGTCAAAGTTAATATAGCACTGACAGCAAGTATTAAAGGAACTTTAATGTGATAAAACATTTTCGGACCCAACACTGGTCCCTCATCAGTACATATTTCTTACACAGATAACATTCTTAAACGAACAATATTTTAGAACAAATTTTAAAAAAGGTATTAATTTTTAAAATTTTAATACCATGCCGGTATTAAAATTTTAAAATTTTAATACCGGCATGGTCCCATGATCCCATGCCATATAAACTTGCAGCCTTTAGGTCTATGTTTACTAGGGCTTGTATCCATATTACTAAATGGATTGATAGAAAAACGGAACTTGAATATATCTTTGCCCAAAGACATAAATATGGATTTACTCGTAAAGTAATACAGGGTATTTGGAATACAGTCTCTGACTATATGCTTAACACACAACATTGTACCTTGAGTGTGCAGAGTGATAACGATACACGCCCATATAGCGATATCGTATATGATACTAATTTGTACAAAGTCTTAAATAAGGCTTTGAAACACTGTAATTATAGAGTAGCATGGAAGAGGGGAACACGTTATTTAACACTCCCAGAAAAGGGAAAGACCATATCCCTAATGATAGAAAGGCAGGGGTATACTTGATTCCTTTACATACCAATGGTGTTGACAACACACAGTATTATATCGGTAGTACTAGGAGAAATTTATCTAAGAGGCTCAAAAAACACAAAATGGGTATTACCACAGGAAATTTAACCACTGCCTTGGGGGTTAAAGCGTATGAGCAAGACATAAGGATTGATTGGGGGAAAGCTAGTGTGGTGAAGACTGTATATGATGGTAGAGGCCTTACTAAATTAGAAGCTAATTATCCAAACGAATCTAGCCAAACTCCCCCTGGCGGATAAAGTCCATATTAAATTTTTAAAACATATGAGCAAATTGAAAATTTCCTGGAACCAATTGTAATTTTTCCATAGATTAAATACCCCTCGAAAGTCCGGTAAGAAAGAGGAACCAATTAACCGGACTATGCGAGGTATTGCTGTAATATCCACAATAGGTACAATACATCTTCATACCAGGACTGAATAATGCATTGCAATCTGCTCTTAAAGGATGAATGGTAGTCCCTTGGTGCAAAGAATAAAAAGTGTATCAATCGACATGTTTTTCTTATTAGCATCATGCTGATGATATAACGATGAGTCAAGTAATTTAGCATTGTAGATTCAATAACTTAAGTAACAGCATGTTTAGATAAAATATTATATTTATTTTAATTTAATATAACTGTCTTATCTATAACTTTTCATTATTTCATATTGTGCTTGTATTTATGGTTGCATTAATAGCATTAAGAAAATATCTAGAATATAATTTGACTTAATTGTCCTGAGAATGGTGAATATTAAGATAAATGGATTTTACCCAAACGAATCTAGCCAAACTCCCCCTGGCGGATAAAGTCCATAATAAATTTTCTAAACGATTATAATTTTATTAAATTTAATAAAATTATAATCGTTAGCCAAACTTATAAACCAAAACTCCCCCTGGCGGACTTTATCCACCAGGGGGAGTTTGGCTAGATTCGTTTGGGTAATGATTTAATCCCCTGTATAAAGTTTGCTTAAGAGTAAATGGATTTTATTTGTAAACACATATTGTGAAACCTACAATATTTATGTACAGTCCCGTGCAAAAAGTTTGTCAGGTTCTGTGTAGGGGAGAAAGTGGCTGACTCACTATCGAGTACTACGTCAGGCACTAACGTCCGAAGACGCCGCGGAACGAAATCAATTCGACCATTGTCTCTGTTAAGAGGGGAGATAGGTTTAGAGTGAATGGGAAGAGACGTCACCATTTCATTGACATGATTAATCCAATTCGACCGTTGTCTCTGTTAAGAGGGGAGATAGGTTTAGACTGAATGGGAAGAGACGTCACCATTTCATTGACATGATTAATCGGAGATTTACTATTTTCTCAAGCCATATTCAAGAACAAGGGTTTCTGGATTTGTTTCAGCTCTTTATGAATGCCATGGATGTACACAGATGCCCTATGTCAGATTCTTTCTTTTATTATGCTTGAATAATCCAATCGGGGTACATGTGGTGGCATCTTTTTTTTGTGATATCTCACAATCCATAAGTGATATTAAAAAACTTTCAAAACAAAAGTTGTTTGTTTTTCACAGTTCTATCCAATTATGCCAAAATCGGCATTGGTTTCCATTGGAGATTTCATAGTTGACCCCTTGTGCCCCTTCTTCCGATGGGCCCACAAAATTTTTTATCATGCCCATTTGATTCTTCAGATATACTTTGGTAATCAAAATTTTTTCCTTTACTTCCTATCTCATTGCATTTCCGAGAAAAAAGAGTGGTATGGGTGCTCGAAAACACCCAGTATATATGTAAGATCCTAAACAAACAATATACGTAAAGCAAAAGGAAAGAAAAAAGTATACAGCCTATATAATATTCATTTAATTATTATATCTTCTTTACTGCTGTTCATTAAAAATGAGAACATTTCTTTTTAACAATATCAACTTCACTTTCTAAACTTTTTCCCACATTTAATTAATGTATCTTCTGCTCTCTTTGCAAAATTTGTAATCTAGCCTGCTACAACTTTCTATTCTCTTTACAAAATCTGTAATGTAACCCGCTACAACCCACTAGAAAACAATCGTTCCTTAGCATATAACCAAAAATTTACAAATAAAATTTTTTTCCTTCTCTTTCACATTCCTCTATTGAAGAATAAAAACTTTTATCCAAGAACTGCACGTTTGGAACACAAAATACTCAAATGGTGACAATTAACAAAATCACAAAATTAATTCAATTTCAAATCAAAATTGAAAACAGACTGTGTATCGTCCTTTCACGGCAAACTAATGAAATTGCATTTATGACTAATTTTAGCAAAGTATTTACCAATGATTGTATTTTGTGTGTGTATTGTGTGTCCCTAGTATGGATTTACAAAAATTAATGAGAATGTTTTGTGTTGTAGGAGAGTAAATGCAATTTTCTAAATGTGTTAAGTAAAAACAGTGTTGTAGAAATACCATGTTATATGAAGGTTTCTGCAATTTTCAAATTGTGTTGGAGCAAAACTGTGTTGTAGAAGAATGTGTTATAGGAGGAATACCTGTAATTTATTTATCATTATTTTGTATTATTTTTTTATTCTCTTTAAGTGTGTTGCTATTATTTGTTTATTTTTTGTTAAAATTGTCAAATCACTAATTTTCTTATCATTTGTAAATATACACAAAAAGTTTCCAATATTAATTGATACTGCGCAGAAAATTCTGTCATGTTTCGGATCGAAATACTTGTCAGAATCCACTTTTTCAAATATAAGTAAAAAATCAAGAAATCAAATTACAAATGATCATTTGGATCAGCCATTCTCAACCTGAGGCCAGCAAGCTTTTACATGCAGCCTGGAATGCATAGTCATGAGATTAATGAAAGCTCAGAATTCTTCTCTTACATGCAAAAAAAAAAAAATTTTTGATATAAAAAAATTTTTTTAAATATGGAAAAATTAGAATTTTTCTAATTTGTTAGGTCCTTCCTGATGAACTCATAAAATTTTACAGGTCATAGGTCAGTTTGGAAAACATTAACATTTGGCATTCACGAACTGAGAAAGAGTTTTTTGTAGGCGAGTTTTTAGAAGCCGGTTTTTTTTTACGTGACACCAACCAGTTGCCGACTGTTGATATAGTATGTTGCAGCCTGCTTAATGCAGCAAACAAATGTATGCAGCCCAGGAAAAAAAAGGCTGAGAACCACTGATTTGGATGATTGTCTGCAATTGATCACTTCTTCATATCAACCTGACAATGTAAATATTGCGAGCTCCATACAATGCCAAATTTCACATTAACTTTTTTTAAATCAATCAACATTTCCTGTAACTTATGAGACTGTAATCAATATGTTGTTTTTTCTAACTTTGATTTTCTAAAATAAAAAAATAAATATTTTATTTCAATATATTTGTTTTATTTGTTGAATAAAAATTAAAGTAATAAATAAATTTTTAAATACACAAAGTTTTTAGGACTAGGAGATTGAGTGCAGTTAGCTGCATAGTTATACGTAAACAGATATCAAGTTGAGGGAACATGAACATGATCTTTATAAGAGAGTAGATCACTGAATAACAATATAAAAAAGCAGCTCACATAGTAAAAAAAATTGAACACCCCTGCTGTATGCAATTTCACTTTTACAAAAGATCTAGATTAGTAACTGTTTTTGCTAACTAAAAGAAATCCAAAGAAGATTTTTGCTTTTACAATAAAAGATGAAATGTGAAAACAGTATTTACTGTTTGTTTGGTAGTGAGCCATTATAGTGGCAACATGCACTCCAAGCAGTGAGTGTGGCACCATCAAGCTCTTC
Source organism: Olivierus martensii (assembly GCA_000484575.1). Classification (NCBI taxonomy): domain Eukaryota; kingdom Metazoa; phylum Arthropoda; class Arachnida; order Scorpiones; family Buthidae; genus Olivierus; species Olivierus martensii. The sequence goes on from AYEL01045727.1 coordinate 71,028, forward strand.
CCTGGGAACTATATCCAGCATTAAGTTGTCATAACTTTGAATTGTGCCTGAACATCTATGCTTTATTCTTGATTTATTTTGTACATCTGTTTGCAAGATGTCTTAACATATCAGAAAAGCCTAATAGTGCTCATAAGGGTATTAGGCTTAGTATAAAATTAACATATATCATACCAAATACATAAAACAGGTTGTGTGTATTAATTAGTATGATTTAGTGAATTATTTTTCAGATCTGAGTTGGGTTAGATCGAGTTAGATTAATTAAACTACCATATTATACATAGGATATACAGATAGGCCTCGATTAGCGCAACTTCAATTAGTGCGACTTAAAAAATTGATACTGTTATTCGGTTAGCGCGAGAAAACATTCGATTAGTGCGAGTTGTAAACACAGATCAGTCTTACTAACAAAGCTCCTTTTATGATGTCAATTAACAAATTACCGTTAATTTTCGGTTAGTAAAACCGGACGAGGAGCAGTCCAAGAACGGTCACACGATTTTGAAGGGGTGAAACATCAGAAAGATGGGCTTTTTGCCGTTAACTGTTTAACATTACTGTACTATTATTTAGCTTTGCTATCGTATACATACAGTAGAGTACAGAATTTTCTCTTTTAAAAAGTATCGAAATGGATAAAAGGAAGAACACTTTTGATGATAAAACAGGAAACGAAAAAAAGAGAAGTGATTACGCTACAGCAAAAAATGGATGTGATTGAGCGACATAAAAGCATTCTTTGTTAAATTTTTTTAAATAAGGATATCTTTACAAATTTATTTGCCTATTATATTGCTGTACTACCGATATTATTTATTTTCTTTTGTTTATTATCTGATTTCTTTATTTAAAATAAAACTTGTGAAAAAAATTTGTTTTTGTTATCTTTTGGTGTCGTATTCTGCTAATAAACAAATAGAAAACTTGTTAAAAATTTCTCATTGGTTCATTAACTTCGCTTATTAATGCTATCTGGAACTAATTTACTGATTCAATAAAGTTGCAATGCTTAATTGCAAATCGGCCTATTCACTCAATTCTCGACCCAGAATTGGCGGCCAGGCGGCGCTCAACTTCCGCTTTCGATTCGCTATTTTAGTTTTGATTTGGCGGTTGGTTTGATGATGATATGAGACGCAATTCCTGGTAAGTTATTAATTTAGATGATGAACAATGATGTAAAATATGAAAATAAATATTTCTTAAACAGTTAGTGTTAAGTTTATTGTGGTTATTCATCGTGAAACTTAGCTAATGGCCGGAATCTCACAAAGCAAGAACCAATTACCATATTTTATAGAGTTAATACTTCGATTAGTGCGAATTCGATTAGCGCGAGAAATTCGTGGAACCAATTATTCGCGCTAATCGAGGCCTACCTGTACTTTATCTGGCAACAGCCACTTTTAGAGTCCATCACACAGGCTGTCCAATACCCATGAGGAGTCAACTGGAAGGGTGAAACATAATTTCAACAAGCTGGATATAGATGCCTCTTAATAAAACTGGAGTTGTGAGACCCAGATTCTCTAAAATAGCAGGCCAAGATGATGCTTTATCCAGTAGCTACTTTGCCAGATGGCCATCTAATTTTTTGAGTCTGGAAACAAAAATTTTTCCTATATAAATTAATGGTAATTGTTTCTTTGCTTTATGCCTTTTCAGTTTACGAAATGCTTCATAGTAACAATCAACTTTCATAAAGTGGGGAAACTTGTATTTATTCAATCTTAATAACATACTAAGGAATACCTCGATTATCATGGTTACTGTTGCCACGAAAAATGCCATAATCAAATCCGCGATAAATGGGATAAATAATGATAAATGGGATCATTGCCAAGGATTTTTTTCAGGAAAAAAGAAATGTGTTAAACGTACTAATCTTCTAAGCTGATCACTATACGTTTCTTCTTGATAGCTATAGATTTAATATCATCCTTGTTTATTTTAGCATTCATTGTAGGGGTAAATAAGAAGAGAAATAATTATTCACATGCAGTACTGGCTCTAGAGGTCCCAGCCCCCGATGCAGCATTCTTGTAACATCTACTCAGCAATGAGAAAATGATAATTTTGGCGCCCGATGTGGTGCATCGTCTGCTTACCGGGTTAAGCTGGTCCTGTCCACAGGTACTTCAGGTAAAGGTGGACAGTTACTGATGAGTGGTGAGCAAGCACCATCAGATAAAAACGAAGTGCTAAAGAGAAGTACCTGGAGAGCAAATGTAATTTTGGTTGCATATATAGTGGGCTATATCTTGAGGCTGCGATAATTCGAATTTGGAGCGCAATAATTGGAACTTCGGTATTAAATTATACACCACGATAAATCAAGAATCACGATAATTGAAATTGCTGTAATCGAAGTATTCCTGTATATTAAGATTTTTAACTGCATCATTTTATATATTTTAAGCACTTTAAAATATTTACATTATTATTATTTAATATATAAAATTGATTACATATAATTCTCACTTTAGGAGTTCAAGGATTTATGAACTCCTTTTTTCAAAAAATTCTTTAACAAATTGAAAATACACACATTAACTACAATAAATAAATGCTAAACATTCATAAATATAGTATTTCAAACACAAATGTAGTTATACAAAACAGCACTACTAAATAAATGGGAAAATCAAAATGAAAAACTAATAAGTGAAAGTAGCATGCTCTCTGACTGCCCCGGTTACATTGAAACATTATGCGAACCAGTGCTACTCAAAATGATGCCATGGACTGGTAGTGGTAAACTGTCATTTTCAGAAGTACAACATTAGTATGCTATAGCTCAGGCATGTCAAACTCATTTAATTCAAGGGCCATTTAATGATTCTGTAAATTGCTGCAGGCCACATCACATTTAAATTTTTTAAAATTACATTTTAGAGTAAGAATTCAGAAATATAGATAGGATAATTAAAAACATTATGTAATCAAATGAACATATTGCAAAAATATATAATTATTACATAATTATTCTTAATTATGCATGTTTTTAATTTAATTCCTCGCTATCAATCAAATTTTCTATAAAGCGTTAAAAATTACATTTTCTGTACAAAAACAAAAACTTTCATTAAAATTTTTAAATTCAAATATTCATAACTATATTCATTTTTTAAATAAGTTAATAACACAACAAATAAATCTTTAACAAGCCCATTAGCACTTTTTTATAGATGCCCTTCAAAGAGTGATTGTTTGGAATTGATTATTGTATTTGGCTGTCCAAAGAAGTACAGGTTTTCATTGTTTTTTTGGTAAGAAATTTCGCACAAAATGATGTAATTCTTGCAGGAAAGCACTTACTTGGGGCACCAATCCAAAAGTCGTCTCTACGTACAGTATATGTCCAATAAGGCCAATCGAAAAAAACTTGTATAACAAATCTCTTTAAATCAAATTAGTGCATCATAGTATATGACATAGCTATGAAGTGATAATTACTTCCTATTATCTCATAACATATTGCTCTCATTTTCATTTTAGTGAGATTTGGGGGCCACAAAAAAATCACTTCGAGGGCCGCCAGTTTGACACCCCTGCTATAGAGCTTTACAGATCTAGAATTAAAAAGCTTTATAGATTTTTAATTCTGCATTTAAACATTCCATTTTCTGCTGTAAATTTAATTCTTTATTGCACCAAAAAAGGGCCATTATATTTTTTAAATGAAGAATTTATATTAAAGAAATTCCTGGTATAGAGATACTAATACAGCCCTTTGACAAAGAAGAGAAAGATTACGATGGAGAATAATCAGGGCTGTGAGTGTGTTGGCAGTTTTAGGAGGAGTCAATGTCGGCTTTCTCACTGTTCATAATTTATTAGTTTTAAATTTTAAAAATGTATTAAATAATTATTTTCTTTTTCAGATGAATAAATAATTTTTTCAGTAATAAATATTGAATAAAAATATGTTCTAAAAAATAATTTGTGTGTATTCACTGTCAGATGAGTCGGTGTCGGCACATTTTCCTGCTGACACCCCAGCTCTGAGAATAATAAAGGAAACCAAAAGAATTGCATATAAAAACTCATAAAAATAAAACAAATAAAAGACAAAAGTGGTATCTTAAGAAAATGCTAGAATGGATGAACAAAGAAAATTTAATTTTTAACAAAGGAAGATAAATTTAAGAAAATGGTTTTAATGAAAAGGGAAATTTATGATGAGCATATACAACACTATATAGCAGGGGTGGGCAAGTTCTTCAGTAAAAAGAATCACATATAAACACTTCTCATACATTTTTAAATGCTCAAGAGCCACAAAAAATATTTTAAAATTGTATTTATAAATAATAAAAAACACAATTATATAGTAGTCTTATTCATCAAAGAAGAATATATTCAATCTTTAGTAGTCATTTTTGGAATTAATTTTGGTGAGAGCGACACAGGCCATAAAATGCCAAAACATTTTTTCCACCCAAATATGATGATAAAATCCATGTTAACAATCCTTTTGGCCAGTATCATTTAAAAAATAAAAATCTGAAGTTTCAAAATATCTATTTTTTTTTTTTATTTATCTTTAAAAAACATTTATGAAATAAAATATTCTAATAACGGTACATAACTATAGATTATTAATATAAAATTTTTGGGAAAAAATGATAATGAAAACCAATATTGTATCGGGAGCCACATAGAGATGGCTTGGGAGCTGCATGCAACTCACGAGCCAGTTGCCCACTATTGCTATACAGTGACCTTGGGTAACGACAGTAATCCGTTCCAGGATTACCGTCATTATCCAAGGCATGATTCCCCATAGGATTTAATATGGGTTTTGCATTTTTACTGATTTTCAAACTCTGAAGTCGGGTTGGCTTATAAACAGATCAGCTTATATTCGAGTATATATGGTATTCTTTATCTGATGCAGAGAAAAAAAAATTTGAAAAAAGCACAAAAATTATACAATGGGTCTTTATAGATTTCTAAATGATGCTAAACAATTATAGAAAACAAGGTAACCATATTTTATATAAATATTAACTGATATATGCAATATTGTTTATGAACAATACAGTGTGCAGCATAAGTCAGTTAACCATTGTATTATCAGTTTTGTTGCAGATGGTGCTAATTTATGAGAGAGTGAGGAAATCTGTTTTAGGGAGTAGTAGAAAAAAAAAACTAGCTATCTACTTTGGCTTCATTATTAGTTTTTTATCAGGATATACAAAATAAACAGAAGACTTTCCATTGAATAGCATGCACTTGTTTTGAAGTGGTGGTGGAAACTTGATCAAGATTATGCAACTGTAAAAGAAGTTTTTGTTTAACAATTCCCAGGCCACCATATAGGCAAGATATCTACAAATTAAATTAAAGATTCAAAGAGATAGGTTCAGTAACTGACTTACAATGATGTGGCCACCTAAAACTCCAACTACAGAAGATAATATACAGATCATTGCAGAGGCATTCATTCAGTCACCCAAGAAATCATTAAGAGGAGCTTCTAGGAAACTAGAAATTTCTGATAGAGATTTAAGGAGAATGTTGCACATATTACATACGAAATCTTACAGGCCTACACAAGGATAATCCAGATTGACGACTTGAGTTTTATGAGTAGTATGTGATTTGGAATGAAAGTGATTCTAACTTTCACAAAAACATTTTGTGGCCAGATGAGGCAACTTTTAAATTGAATGGAAGAGTTTGCAGACATAACAGTGATTACTGGATTTCAGAGAATCCACAGTTTGTAGAAGAGGAATAAAATGTTTCTGTTTGTTAGTTTGGGCAGGTATATCAATGATGGAGTGATAGGTCTTTATTTTTTTGATGGGACTAAGTGCAAAGGAGTAGCATCAAATGCTAAAAGTAGTTATACTAACAATAAACAATAGCTCTATGTTTCAAGCAGTGATAAACAACCTTATTTGGCAACAAAGTGGCACATCACCATATTATAGATTAATTGTATGTGTATTTTTGAATAAATATTTTCACGAGTAGGTAGGAAGGCATGGTACAATCAATTGGCTGCCAAGATCCCTGGACTTCATACTGTCTGACTTCTCAATTTTGGAAATAATGAAAGACAAAGTTTTTACTTCAAAACCAAGAGATCTACATTTAAAGAAAATGATTGTGCACCAATTTGAAAATGTTTTTGATACTAATGATGACCTTTGTGATAGGATTTGCAAATCAGTGGTTGAACGCTCTTACAAATGTATAGATAACAATGAGGATGAAACTTTGAACAATTTCCATTAAAAACATTACTACTATATTAGATCATGCATTTTTGGTTAGCTGGTCAGTTACCAAAAATGCATGATCTAGTGTAGCAATTAATATACAGGCATTGCACCCTGTATATTAATGAAACTATACAGCACATGGTACTTTTAACTGAATTAACTGAGTGCAAATTAGGGATTTATCCCGGGATTTCCCGGTCTGAATTAGTAACTTCAATAATCAATATTTACAGTGTTCAAGAAAACTCAAGTAATTAGGTTAATGAAAATTGTTTAAGTAATTTGGAACATTTGAAATTTGCATAGTAACTTTTCTTGGGTTTTCTTTTTCTGAATCATTGCAATCTGATTCGTCACATTCTGACTGCAAGGAAGAAGGTGACGCAGAGAGCGAAAGACAGCAGAGTAAGCAGACTCTTTGTGAGAAATTGGCACATCAAATCAAAAAACAAACTGAATATGTTTTTAAAGACCCTCAAAATGAAGCTGAAGGTCAATCACTCCAAAGAATATATCCATATCGAAATCTTTGAGGCAACTGCTGAAAAAAACAGCAAATGTAATAAAATTAATGGACGCAGTAGTATTTTTATCATTTTCAATATTTGTCACATAAAAGTAGAAAGATTTATTGCCAGTTAATGACAATAGAGTCAACTATAGTCCATTTCAAGATAACCCGACAGTAAATCACCACCATTGTTGTGAGTATTTCTACACAAAGGAAAATAGTCCCTATTAGTTAAATTTAATATTATTTCTACACAAAGGAAAATAGTCCCTATTAGTTAAATTTAATATTAATATCTTAAAATATAAAAATGATATTTTATTCTATAATTTGTTGTTTTGGAAAATAAAATATCGAAATATTAAATTATTGATGATTTTAAAATATATATTTTATAATCCCGAGATCAAAATTTAACGAAATATTATTATCATCATTATAGACAACGTTGTTATTTACAAATCGTGTATGAATACAGTGTTACCTTTGGTGGTTCGGCTGTCAGGTTATCTTGAAACAAACTATAGTGTGAAGTAGATGAAACAGCAACTTTGTGCCATGGCGAAAATGTTAAAAAGGTTACATGCCCAATCCGGGACAGTCAGTGCTGTGTAGGGATTGTTTCCCGGGATCCCGAGATCCCCGTTGATTTTGGCTGCGGGATTATCCCGGGATTTCCGGGTCTGAATTACTAACTTCAATAATCAATACTTAGAGTCTTACACAATACACATACATTATATATATAAATATTGCAGGTTCGAGAAAACTCGAATAATTAAGTTAATGAGCATTGGTTAAGTAATTTAGAACATTTGAAATTTGCGCGGTCTTGTGTTTTCTTTTTCTGAATCATTGCAATCTGATTCGTCACATTCCGACTGCGAGGAAGATGACACTAACAAGTAAGAGCGAAAGACAGCAGAGTGAGCACTCTTTGTGAGAAATTGGCGCGTCAAATCAAAAAACAAACTGACTGTGTTTCTAAAGACCCTCAAAATGAAGCTGAAGGTCAATCACTTGCAAAGAATATATCCAAGGAGTTCGAAATCTTTGATGCAACTGCTGAAAAAAACAGCAAATGTAATAAAATTAATGAACACTCACGAATATATACCATCAACAACTGTAGAAGCTGAAAGGTCCTTTTCTGCTGCAGGACTATTTATTAAAAAAAAAAATTTTAACAATGTAGTCATTACTCAGTATTCACTAGTCTGTCATGGTTTAAAAAAAAAGTTAATTTTCTGAATAATAAATTTTGAATTCGTTTCAATTTGTAATATATATATGAACACTATTTATTAATGAATGAATAAAATGAAATGAAATATTTAGTTTTAATTCCATCTACAAAAATCTCGGGAAATCCCGGGAAAAGAACATTTTTTATCCCGGGATTACCGAAATCCGGGAAAAAGACAATCCCTAGTGCAGTGCCAAGAAGTTTCGGCCGCCTGTGTGCAACTATTAGTTGGCCGCCCCTATTCAATCAATAAAACAAAAACTAAAAAATTAATAGTCATAATTGTACAACTTTAAATAATTTCATTTATTATTTTATCAATAATAATGCATAACAGTCATAACATAATATCTTAGAAATTATCGGTAATAATACAATACGTCACAGCCAAAACACAAATGAAAAATATCTTGGAAATTGTCGTAAATTACAAATTTTCGTTGCACATAACTGTAATATTAAATAAACTTCAAACTTCACTACATACAAAAATTAAATATCTAATTAGATAACAAATAATTTAATATTTTCAAAAGTAACATATTAATAGGAAAACACGACAATTACAAGAAATAAGTTTGGCGTGCTTTATTAAGAGCAAATTCCCTTATAAGATTGTGTTAATCAATTTCATCCAATAATTTACTCTCTGCCGCTATAATTGATAAATTTGGTAGACGATCATTTTTCATTGTTGCTCTTAAGAGCACTCTTTATGAGTTTTTAATTATCTTCAGTTTGGAAAAAAAACGTTGATAGAAACGGGCAGAGTTAAAACTATCCTAAGTGCGGCAAATAAATTAGGGAATGTGTCTTGAAGATTGTTTTTAAAAATATATTGAAGCACGCTATATTAATAGGAAAACACGACAATTACAAGAAATAAGTTTGGCGTGCTTTATTAAGAGCAAATTCCCTTATAAGATTGTGTTAATCAATTTCATCCAATAATTTACTCTCTGCCGCTATAATTGATAAATTTGGTAGACGATCATTTTTCATTGTTGCTCTTAAGAGCACTCTTTATGAGTTTTTAATTATCTTCAGTTTGGAAAAAAAACGTTGATAGAAACGGGCAGAGTTAAAACTATCCTAAGTGCGGCAAATAAATTAGGGAATGTGTCTTGAAGATTGTTTTTAAAAATATATTGAAGCACGCTATATGGATGTGAAACAATGTTTTCTGCTTTTATGTGTGTGTCATTGCTGATAAAATTTCATGAAATAAATAATGTCCATCGGTATTGGATTCTTTTCTTTGCACATCAGTTAATTTCAGATGAAGATCTTGGCACGATTCTAATATTTGTCTTCCGTAAAATATTAATTCGATTAGTTATTTCGTAAATTGACGTCAGAATTTATTTTTATTTTTTAATTATCTTTTTCTAATGAATACAATTTTCAAATTTACATAGTTTCCATTTTCCTCGTATTTCGTTTTATTGGTTTTTACTTATATTTGATATCTTGTTTTGTTTTTGCGACATTCAGTTTGGCCGATCGTGTGTGAAGCACGCCTTGCACATACCAGACACGGCACTGGGGACAGTCCCGCATAATCCTGGACGTCTGGTCACTTTAATAATAAATAATATGATAACTTTAAAAATTATATTTTAAAACATATCTTGATGAGTTTCACATTTTTTCTATAGTCCGAAGAAAATTATGCTAAAAATATCCAGGTAATGTCAATCACTCTAGTTAATCTATAATGCTGAAAGGCCATGTTTGTATATGGCAGTAATTATCATTTTGTTCTTAATTAATAATTAAATACATTTCTTCGAAGATTACAAAAATTTAAAATAGATAACTAAATCACAGAAAATGCGATAGCTCACTACTTACATAATTCGGAAATATCTATTCATTTTTTAAGATTTCCAAATTGGATGGGGTTATATAAAGTACAAGATTATGCTTTAGGAAGAATATACAGTACAGTGGGTGATCGATTTACCATAGGTTTTTATGGTACTTTGATTAATTCGTTTCGGAGACCCAAAAAAACATAAATAAAAAATTATATAATTTCTTAATATTCATATTAAATGTCAATTACCAAATAAGTCTCAAAATAAAGTTAAATAAATTTTATATATATATATGAATGAATAAAATGATATGAAATATTTAGTTTTAATTCCATCTACCGAAAATCCCGGTCCCCTTTTTTATTGCCCCTTTTTTTAATCCCGGGATTACCGAAATCCGAGAAAAAGACAATCCCTAGTGCAAATGCTTTGGCTTTCCACTCAGAGGAATTGGGATCAAATATGGAACCCACCTCTTGGAAAATTTACATGCTAGGTCAATAGGATTTTTGGTTTTAATTAACATTGCAATTTTCAGAAACCTAACCCAATATTAAATAAGGACAATCCAAATTACACCTAATAACTTTTGTAATTTTTTTCTTTTCTAATTATCATACTTAATTCAAAATTAAAAATAATATAATAGCACACCTCACAAAAATCCCAATTTTTTTTTGCTAACAAAATAAAAAGTTATATAGAAAAATCAAAAATCTGTATTTTTATAAACTAAATAATCCATCTGAGTTATTTGAGGAACAAAGTTATAAATATGATTTTATAATCAGTAATTTATCAAAATGTTGTAATAAAGTAAGATGTAACTTTTGTATCAGGGATCCTTATTAAAAATTGCACAAATCTTAAATAGACAAATCACAGATGAGATTTCAAAAGAACTAGTTATATGTCTGATGAAATTTCTAATGTATACAATTTTTTGAAACAAATCTCTTTAATACAACTTAACTGCCAATTTGTATTTTTAATCACCTATCAATGGGAGAGAATTTTAATTCTCTAACATATATCTCAGAAACTGTATCAGATATATACACAGAGATCTTTCAGAAACTTTCATCTGAAATTATTCCACTATGAACATATCAGAAATCATTTCACATAATTTTTGGAGGGAGCTCCCAAAATGAAAGTTATATTTCATGGAATTTAATAAACATTTATTCAAATATAAATATAATTTTTTTAATATAAATTTTTAGTTTTTGTGATGCATTAATATTAAATAAATTACTATTATTTTAAAATAAAATTTATAACAGCAGTCATTATATAAAATTTTGTAAAAAAATAAATGTAATGAAATCTATTTATTCTTCAAACACCATTTCTCAATTATTAGTAATTATTAAGTATTAGGGCCATTTCAGATTTAACCATCAACTATTATAAGTGCCCTATAATATGCCTTGTCCAGGACCCTTAAGAAAATTTTTTTTAAATATGGGACCCAGATTTGATCCCAAGTATTCTTTGGATTGAAAATTGAAACATTTCCATATGGCCAATCTGATCATTAATGAAAAGATATTAAAATCAAGTGCTAAAAAATGCTATGACAAAATTTTAGCTAGTTTTATATATAATTAAACTTCTAAATATGCATTTTTCTAAGTTTAATTATTAGAATAAAACAGAAAATTTTTTTTTTTTTGTAATGTTATATTGGCTGTAAAAACTGTTGAATAAGATTTTTATTACAACTTTCATGAGCTATAGATATTGATAGATGTGAACATTTTTTCTGAAGTATGCAGTTATGGAATTTTTTGCAATTTGTTATTTAAAGTGAAATTCTTTATGATAAATGATTTCATTGCATTATTTATGACTGATTTTATTTCAGGAAACATTGTTGAATTGAAGCAAAACAGCTAATAGTTATTTTTATCTACAATGCTTCTGCTATCATTATTTGCACTCTGAAATATTTTATTGATGGTGGCCATCATAAGTAAAAATTTCACTTGTAAAATAACTGATTTAAGACAATTTCAATTTATATGTGAGGGCCACTGTATAATAAAATCTGATTTTAAAGAATATATTTTCATAGAAAACTTAATTCACAAAACTAAGAAATAAATGTTAAGTAATGTTTTGTAAAAAAAAATATTGTTCTAGTAATAATTTTTTTTAATAGATTCCTATTTTGGAAAGATTTTACTATACTTTTATCATTTATTGATTTTTGTCTATATTATTATTTATTTATATTTTAAATGATCTAGACCAGGGGTTGGCAAACTGTGGCTTGTGAGTCATGTAAATATATTTAAGTACATATTTGTGGCTCTGAAGCAAAATAGAAAATGAAAATAAAACTGATTTCACATCATAAGCAAACTGTTATAAAAGATCTACAGAAGGCAGACTCAATGATTTTCAATATTTAGAATAGTCTTCTGGACTCATATCATGAGTTGAAAAAATTTGCATTTGGTATTCTCAGTATCTTCGGGTCTACATGTGAAGAGGTTAACTATGACCTATCCTGTTTATTATTTTATTATACCCTTTTATTATTTATCGTTATTTTCAGTATTAATTAATGTATTATATTTTAGTTTAAGATTTAACTTTGCTAAATACTGATACGGAGAATGTGGAAACAATCATGTTAGGGAATGGAAAACCGTCTTCCGATCGATTTCTCTCGGCTATTGACATCATCTAATCTAATTAAGTCACCACTGATCTGATGGGAGAATATAAGAATGATCGCTTATTGATGTTTTGTTTGAGATATAATTAAACTGTAAACAGGATGACATGAATTGATTACTCTGTAAGCTAATAAATTTGATATTGTGATGCGACTTTATGCAAATGAGCCAAGCTCGGGACTCTAAGCCACTCACAAGGGGAGTGCCAAACATGGCCCCCTCCGATTTTGCCGATTTTTACATATGTTGCAATAATAACCTCCCACAAACCCATGATAAAATAATAAGATGCAACTCTCAAGCATTCCTGGAGAAAAATGGTTTAAAGTTTTCTGTATTATATACCGATTGATGAGAGCATTTTAATTTAAGTGCTGCTGTAGCGCAATGGATTCATCCTTCGATTAATGTAAGGTGTTAGAGGAAGGTTGCGGGTTCGAGTCTCGTCATTTTAAGAATTTTTTTTTAATCAAAACTGAAATGGATTATTGTATAATATTTTTATTAACGAAAAATTACTATTTTGTGATTATTTAATTTCTTTGTTATGCCTTTTATTTTTTGTTATGCCTTTTAAAATTTCTATCACAAATATTAAATACACAATATAAAGGAATGTAATTAATGAATAAATTTTTTTACACAAAATATTTATTTTAAATAACAAATATAGATATTATTTCTCATCAGGGACCCTCTCGATCTCTATGGATGACGTATAGCTATTCGGGTGATACTCATCATAAAAGTATTCAAAACAGAATGTTGTTTTTTAATGCATACATCTTCAACCAACTTCCAGCTCAACACGCCGAGGGAGTGGCAATGTATGATTCACCATTTGAAGATGTTGTACGGTGAAGTGATGTGGGTTGGAGAAAGCAATGGTGAACTACTCTGTAAAAACCTCACCTCGAAATTCTATGGATCAAGACCAAAGTGTTATCGATATGGTGTTGGACGGTGGGCCCCCCTCGGCTGGACAATATCGACAATGCTACTGGGGAAGAGCAAAGGATGATCTGAAGTAGCCAAGCCGAGAATGACGCAAGAAGGGCAAACCCACCTGGAGAGCCGATTGCTGATGTGGCCACTGGCAAAAAAACCACCTGAGCTGCAAGGATTTATTTAAAATAGGAACATGGAACGTTAGAGGCCTGAACATAGGGAAATTGGAGATCATCAAGTGCGAGATGACAAGGATAGGCCTGGACTTACTGGGAATAAGCAAACTCCACTGGACGGGCTCGGGAGACCTCAAGTCAGATGATTATACAGTTCACTTCTCGGGAAACAACCACAATAGAAGACGTGAAGTGGCCTTTGTGGCTAACAAAAGATTGGCAAAGTACATAGAGAACGCAAGGTGCATCAGTGACCGGATTATGACTATCCGCCTCAGGGGGAAACCCCTGGGTGTAACCATCATCCAAGTCTACGCCCCTACAGTAGATGCAGACAAACAGAACATCGTTGATTTCTACTCGGCCATTCAGAATGCACTTGACCAGACCCCAAAAAGGACATCATTTACATCATGGGCGATTTCAATACAAAGTCGGCGACGGAGAAGATGGACAGGTGGTTGGGAGACTTGGGTTGGGCAATCGGAACGATGCTGGTGTAATTCTGCCAGGAGAACAAGCTTAGGATTACCAATACCTTCTTCAAGCAACACAAACGCCACCTGTATACCTGGACTTCGCCCAATGGCCAACACCGCAACCAGATTGATTACATCCTATGCCAGCAGAGGTGGAGGGGCTCCATAACAGCAGCCAAGACCCTTCCAGATGCGGACTATGGGTCCGATCACCAATTACTCATTGCCAGGATCAAGATTCGGTTGTGCAAAGTCAAGAAGACAGTGGTAGCAAAGAAGTTTGATGTCAGCAGAATCCCAACCCAGTACACGATTGAGGTGAGGAACAGGTTCGAAGCGCTCAGATTGGATGGTGGACAGACCGAAGAATTGTGGGCAATGATCAAAGGGACTATCATAGAGACTGCTCTGGAATATGTCCCCTACAAGATGCCAACCAAGGGAGCAGTTTGGCTAACTGAGAAGACTCTGCAGATCGCGGAGAAGCGACGTGAAGCAAAGGCAAAAGGCGAGATTGACAAGGCCATGCGAGTGCATGCAGATTTCCAACGTGAGGCAAGGATCAACAAGAACAACGCCCTTAATGCCCGCTGCATCATTCTCGAAGAAGCTTTCAGGAAAGGCCGAACCTGAGGATTATTCGCCACAGTGAAACAGGTGAAAACTCCCTCTCAGCCTGACAATCAACCATCAAAGATCATGATGGCAACGAACTGACCGACCAGCAAAATATCAAGGAGAGATGGCGAGAATATACTGAAGACCTGTACACTTCCATTGAAAATCGACAGAACAAAGATCAGACAGACCAGGGACTTCAAGAACCAGATCTTCTTGAGAAAGAAGTGGAGTGGGTAATGCGTCAACTACCAAGCATCAAGGCACCTGGCATCAACGGAATCCCTGCCAAACTGCTCAGGCCAATCCCAAGAGCTGCCTTGATGGCTCTTTGCCAGCAGATTTGCACGTGGCCAGCTGATTGGAGGCGGTCAGTTTTCATCCCCATACCAAAAAAGAGAGACAAAGGGACTGCGCCAACTATTGAACCATTGCCCTCATACCACACACCAGCAAGATTCTATTGAAGGTCATTCAGAAGCAACTAGGCAACGTCATTGATCGGGAACTACCAAATGTCCAAGTGGGATTCAGGCAGGGCTGAGGGACCCATGATCACATTGTGAATCTTAGATGGCTCATGGAGAAGGCCAGAGAATACCAAAAGAAAAACTCTACATGTGCTTCATCAACTACACCAAGGCATTCGATTGCGTGGAGCATAGCAAGCTTTGGGTCGCCCTGCGGGAACTGGGAGTGCCGGAACACCTGATCAGATTGATCAGATCACTCTACCAGAACCAGGAAGCTTACTGTGAGAACAGATATGGAGATACAGATTGGTTCAAGATCAAGAAAGGCACCAGACAGGGCTGCACCCTCTTCCCGTTTCTCTTCAATCTCTATACTGAAGTGATCATGCAGAAACTGGACCTGGAAGAATCTGAAGTGGGGGTAAAGATTGGTGGTAGGACAATAAGCAACCTCAGGTTTGCTGATGACACAACTTTGCTGGCGGAAAGCGAGAAGGACTTGAAGTGGATGATCATGAAGCTAAAAAATGAAAGTGAGAAGATGGGACTTCAGTTGAACATCAAGAAAACAAAAATTATGACCACTGCTACCAAAGAAGTCTATATAAAGATCAACAACGAGGAGATCGAGGTGGTCGACAGCTTCACCTTCCTGGGCTCCAAGGTAGACTGCAATGGCGACTGGCGCCCCGAAATCACACGAAGAATCGCCCTCGGGCACACAGCGATGTCAATATAGACCCAATTTGGATGTGTAAGGACGTATCAATCACCACCAAGCGCAGACTAGTCACCGCCATTGTGTTTCCCATTGCCACCTACGGGTGTGAGACCTGGATCCTAACAAAGGCAGACAGGAGAAAGATTGACGCGTTCAACTGTGGTGCTGGAGAAGACTCCTGAGGATCCCCTAGACAGCGAGGGTCACCAACAAGTCAGTCTTGGAGCACATCAATCCCGATTTTTCCCTGGAAGGCAAGATCACAGGCAGAAGCTGACTTTTTTCGGTCATGTGATGCGGCCAACTCACTGGAGAAGGATGTGAAGCTGGGGAGGATGAGCAGAACAAGACCTAGAGGAAGACCGAAGACCCGCTGGCTGGATACAATCAAGAAGGACACAGGCAAGAACATTGAGGAACTGCAGGAATTAGTCAGGGACAGGAAGACATGGAGGGACATGACCCATAGAATAGCCAAGAATCGGACACGATTGAACGGCTAGGATTGGATTGGACATTTCTACAAATGTACAGTGTTTTCATTATTGAAGTAGAGAAACATATTTTATTGACATTTAAAAATAAAGGCTTGTCTTCAAGCAACTTTGACGCAAATCATCGATTTAAATATAGGGGCATTTAATTAGAGGAAGAACAACAAATGCTCATTAATAAATATGTGCATTGTAAAACAATATTCTGTTTTGAATGCTTTTATGTATCACCTGAATAGCTATACATCAGCCATAGAGATCGAGATGGTTCCTGATGAGGAATAATAGTATATATATATTTGTTAATTAAAATAAATATTTTGCATAAAAAAGTTTATTCATTAATTACATTCCTTTATATGTGGATTTAATATTTGATAGAAATTTTAAAAGGCATAACAAAGAAATTAAATAATCACAAAAATACAATAATCCATTTCAGTTTTGATTAAAATAAAAAATTCTTAAAAAGATAAAAAGATGAAACTCGAACCTGCAACCTTCCTATAACACCTTACTTTAATAGAATGATGAATCCGTTGCACTACGGCAGCACTTATTAAATGCTCTCATCAATCGATATATAAACAACAGAAAACTTTAAACCCTTTTTTTCGGGAATGCTTGAGAGTCTTATTACTTTATCATGGGTTTGTGGGAGGGTAGTATTACAATATATGTAAAAATCGGCAAAATCGGAGGGGGCCATGTTTGGCACTCCCCTTGTCAGTATAAAACTGTACAAGTCCGACGACACAGTGAGGTGTTGCATCAAAGTGGAACTGGCTAAGTGACAATTGAATCTAAGGATCTAGGATCTATCTAATTGTAAGGATCTACAATTGCTTGAAGTTTGTATTGGTGGTGGAGATATTAGAATTAATTAGTATTTAAGAGTATATTTATTGTGAATAATTGGATTTTTGGATATTTGAGTTTGATTAAATAAGTTTTGTTGGCTGTCTGATTGGTGCTTTAATATTGCTTAACTAAAGCTTTGTTTACACTTTTGTAAGTGTTTTTGAACCTAATAAATTTATATATTTGTTATTTAACTTGTTTTGAGAATTTATTCAATTTATTAGCATAAGAGTCTAAATATCATTTTGGTCGGTTTAGTTCTAACACTGGTTTGATACTTCTAGTTGTAAGTTTCCAGTTGTTTGTTTGCCAGTTAGACATTAAATTTTAAATTTTTTGTTTAATTCTTTTCACTTAATAAAGATATAATTAATATAATAACTTAGTATAATATTAATTTAAATTTTCCTTATTTGTAAAAATATATTTATGGCTCTTGAATAATTTTAAATTATTGTGAGGGATATGTTTAGTTCTTTCTTTCAAAAGTTTGCCAATCCCTGATCTAGACATTTCTATAAAATACAAAGGAAAGTTAAAAAACCATAATAAAAGATTACTGAATTTAAAAGTTTTAATGTATACCTTTTAATTCTTTTTAGTTAAAGCCTTTAATGCCTTTTTGGCAGCTGCTTTCTTTGCAACAATTTTATTTGGTCCACAACCAGTAAATTCAAATTCTCCATTAACTATTACTTTCACTTGAGTTAATTCATTTTCTGTTTTTTCAGCTTTCCTGAAATTAAAATTTATATTTTATTTCTTTTCTCTCTTCTTTTTTTATTTTATATAAAACTATCGCTAGAGAATGCATTATTGAAAAATTTATAGTATCTTTTTACAAAATATAAATATGAAAACAAAATATCAATAATCCATATATTAAAAAAATTTTATATCTGCTAAAATTTAGAAGCAATTACAGCAATGTCCCATTATAATGTACTAACTGAGACCAGAAAATCTGTAAATTTATGAGGTATCATCTTCTCTTACTTCACTATTGGAAATGGGCAGCACTATCTTCAGTGTTATTCAATTCAGTCACTCCAGCAATTAAATAAATAACAAAAATAGATATCCAAACAAAAATCCCAAGAAAATAAATTCACATCTATATTTCATAATTATTTATTAGTATATTAGATTAAAACACAATGTATAAACACCAAATGACCACACCAAAAAA
The DNA here is from genome assembly GCA_000484575.1 of Olivierus martensii. Lineage (NCBI taxonomy): Eukaryota > Metazoa > Arthropoda > Arachnida > Scorpiones > Buthidae > Olivierus > Olivierus martensii. Next base: position 89,496 of record AYEL01045727.1, read on the forward strand.
AGTACATGTCTACAACAACTCAGCCATCTTTATATTCATATTCTACAATAATACCTCCTGCTCATTTATATTATTGTACATTTGGTCTATTTTACATAACTTTTTTTTAGCAGTCAACTTTCATATTTATAGAAAAAATAAATTTTATATTATTTGTTTAACTTTCAGATTATAGGAATTATAATATGAAGGTTGTTGATGTGGATATCTCAATGGTTCTTAACCTTTTTGAAGTCATGGAACACTTTTGACTGTAAAGAAAATTTGTGGAACACCATATCACTAAGATCATAAAACAAACAACAAAAATATGCATGAACATGTACTTTACTAAAAATTATACATTACACATCAAATAATGAGAATTTATGCCAGTTATCAGTTAAAAAAAAGCATTAATTAATATTCTTAAAAACTGTAAGTAATTCTTTTAGAAAAATGGAACATTTTTAAATCAAGTTTAATACGATACCTGAACTATTATTATTGTCTTTTGAAAATTTGAGCAATGTCAGGTCTAATATGTGATAAAGCTACCCTCATTTCTTTGTCAATATTCCTAAGTCTTTTGTGTTTTTTAGTTTTTTATGTTCATTAATATTGAAAAGCCTAGCTCACACAAATATGATGTTAAAAACTGTAGCAAAATCTCAAGTGCTTTTCTGGAAAGAGTTGGGTACTCAGCTTTGACAAAAATCCAAAATTCCTCAAAAGTCAATTCAGAAAATTTCAATTTTAGAGTACAATCTATTGACAAGCTAACCAACTACAAAACTTTTATTTTTTAAAATAATATTTTACAAAACTTACATTTCTATATACAATGTTTTAACAAAATTTATACACTATATTTACATTTCAATAAAAATTGACTTTACAGGCTTTTTTATTGACAAATTTTTTTATTAAATCAGAATAATCTATATTTTGTGTCATGTCATTTTCAATGGAAAAAGTCGCTAATCATATCGATTGGTTGCAATGTGAGGTGGCCACCCAGCCTGCTCACCCTAAATTATGTATAAAAATAACTGACTTATTACAATAACAACAACAACACACACACAAAATGTGCCAGCACCCTGTGTGGGCCAGCCCTGATTATAAGATACCTATAGAAAAATAAACAATCTTTGTACAAAACACACAAACCAAATCACATCAAAACTGAACTTTGTCAAACAAAACACAATAAACAACTGTAACTACTAAAGATAGCTTGCTTAAAAGTTTAGTCGAAAATGCATGTTGAATATTATCTATATTATAAAATATGTATTGCACAATACACTAGGGACATTCAAGTAGGCCTTGCTTTCGTAATTTCATGGAACACTTGTAACAGATATCCCAGTGGTTCTTAACAGGTGTTAAGAACCATTTCCTGTTAAGCCAGTTAAGAATCACTGGGATATCTTATGGAAACTCAAATATTTTACAATTGCTTCACAACACATTACATTGTTTTATTTTATCATCATTTACTTAGTATTTAATTTAATGATATCAATATTAGAATTTCAGTTTTATTTCAGCTTCAGAGTTGGAAGCATTTGATGTTAATTCCATCTTTGTTCATGACATAAAGTTAATTTTGACCAAAGATTAATGTGTCAAATCAGTATGAAAACAAACTTAACTATATTGTTTATGATGATAATATTTTTCACAATTAAACAGTTTATTGCATTTTAATTTATCAATAATTCTCTACTGTGAATAAAAGACTATTTGTTGAAATTTCCATCAATGATATCACAATTTATATAAGATATAAAATAACTATTGTTTGTTAAATTTTCATACCAACATGATAATTATCAATTATTTTGTATTCTATTTTGATTATAATTAACAAATACTATATTTCATCAATTCTAAGACAGTTTTATTGAAAAAATAAAAGGCCATGCAAAGGTTTGATCCTTTGAAGAATGAAGTATTTGAAGAAAATGAGGGAAAGGGTTGTGCTAAAAGCATTACAGGTTACTAGTGAAAAAGGTACACCCCTTAGTCATTTCTTTTAACATGCAGGTAAGACAATAATGCCTCCCAGGGGTAAATTCTAATACATTATTAATTTACTTCTGAAACAAAAGTTGATAAGATGGACTATACTGAAAATCTGCTACTTTATTTGCAAAGTCGCGGATTAGTGCAAAGGCAATACTCTCTACTTATCAGCTAAACCTAACGGCTGCAGTAACAGTGAAAAACTAAATTCTTCTCAAAAATGTAACATTTTCACAAAAAAAACAGTATTATCAAGAAAATGTTACATTCATACTTCAACAAAAATTGCAGTAACAGAGGAAAACTGAATTCTTATCGTACATCATAAAACATTAGACAAATTATATATGGAGATGATGAATTAAAGTAAACATAAGTGAATAAATTATTATTCACTTATGTTTACTTTAATTCAGCTAAGAAAAATTAGCTGAATTAGAATAGAAGGAATTAATTAGTTTTTTTATAGAAGGAATTAATTAGTTTTATTAGATATGATTATACAAAAGCTTTAAAGGATAAACCCAATATTTTATATACTGAACATATTGTTGGTAAACGATTTCTCTTATTTTTGGAAAATTATCAGGATTCTACTCTAACAAAAACTGCAAAATTTAGATGAATATATTTGCAGAAAAATATGTATTAAAAATTCCATTTCAGTCACTGAAAATTAAGAGGGAATTTTTGTTTTTTCATAACTACAGAAAATTCTAACTATACTAATACTAACGAACTACAGAAAATAGATTATTTACCCAGATTATTATCTTGCCCCTATACACTATACATAAATAGATTACTAAGATGATAAAAATATAAAGAATAAGTAATTTTTTCTTGAAACTAGGAAGCTGAAACTAACTTTACTAATACTAACGAACTACAGAAAATAGATTATTTCCCCAGATTATTATCTTGCCCCTATACACTATACATAAATAGCTTACTAAGATGATAAAAATATAAAGAATAAGTAATTTTTTCTTGAAACTAGGAAGCTGAAATTTATGAAATAGAATTTTTTGTTATGAATCTGTTTGAGCTGAAGACTTAAAATTTAATCTTTGTAATGTAATTTATATTGTTCTAATCTTTGTATTTAATCTATAAAATGAAAGTATGGTTTATGACAATACAGCTGATCAATACATAGTACGCATACAAATCAGTCTATTCGTTTCTATACCATAGTTCTTACTATTCCAGTTTTTAGAGAAATTTTTATAGTGCTAACTATAAAAATTTATTCCGTTTTATATTTAATAATCCAATTTTCAAAATTTCTTATTTCAAGCAACAGATTTTCTTTTCTGATTTCAGTAGTGTGTGATAAAGTCTAAAAATCCTTTACCTGTCATCTTCTGTTAAGAAGAAAGATAAAAGATTTAAGAAGATTGTAATTATTTTTTTATAAAATGCTTCTAAATATGCATAATATCAAGATTAACTAAAAACATTCATTAAATGGGTAATTTTTTATTTATTGAATATAAATAACAAATAAAAGATTTATAGACTGAATAATATACAATTGATATCAGAAAAGAGTATATATTTCTTCGAATAAGAAGGTAATGAAGAATTTTTAGATTACAATTTTAGTTATTTATTTATGATGATTATTTATGTTTATGCATATCGTCAATTCTGGAAATTATTGCTACAAAAGCAAAAACTAATTCACTTTAATAATGTCTGAAATGTTTTATAGTAAATATAATAGCGTAATAAAACTTTTATTTTCTATATTAAAACAAAAATAAATATTGTATAAAAGTTAACAGATGATGAAATAAAAAAGTGACAGTAAACCAAAGTTCTGTCATTTTATCTGTGAATTAAAGTAACAGAACTTTGGTTTACTGTTACTCTTTTATCAATCATCAAATGTTAACAGTCATTTTTATATTTATTTTTGCTTTAATGTAGAACATAAAAGCTTTATTAAGCTTTTATGTTTACTATAAAGCATTTCATACACTAACAAACTGAATTTGTTTTTGCTTTTTATCGATAATTCTAAAGTAACAGAACTTTGGTTTACTGTTACTCTTTTATCAATCATCAAATGTTAACAGTCATTTTTATATTTATTTTTGCTTTAATGTAGAACATAAAAGCTTAATAAAGCTTTTATGTTCTACATAGCTATAAAGCATTTCATACACTAACAAACTGAATTTGTTTTTGCTTTTTATCAATAATTCTCAGAATTGGCAATATGCAATTATTTATGCAATATGCATAAATAATTATCATAAATAAAAACTAAATATATGGAGAAAACAGAAATCAAACTATTTTTAAACTTCAATAAAAATGATTAGACTTAATAAAATAATAAATGAATGCACTTCCAATTTATGAAAACTTTATATCTCGACAATCATCGTCAAGGATGTAAAGTGGAATGTTAATAATACAAGATTTTGTTAAATGGAAGAAGCGGAAATATAAATATGAAATATGAATTAGATCAGGGGTTTTTAACCGGGGTTATCCATATACCTTGGAGGTATGGGAACCAAATGCTAGGGGTATGACACTCGATCTCTGGGTACTGGTATTTATTTTACTTAAACATATTTGGAAGTAATACTGGCAACTAGTATAATTAATAGTGATGATTATTTTGAGAGTCAAGTGAAGGGAAGGAGGTATGGAATCATATTGGACAATCAATGGGAGTCTGGAGTCATCAAAAGAACCCCTGAATTAGATTTAAAGAAAATAATTATTATATGAAAAATATTGTTTAAATTTACATGTTGTTTATTTATCTTAAAATATTTAGGTAACTTATCTAGAATTTCATAAGAAAATGGAAAATTTTCTGATCTTAAGTTTTTTTCTACCTTTAAAAAATTAAAATTAATTAAATTAAAGTACAATATTTTATTTATACGTAACAAATGTTATTTTGAAAATAAATAATTTAAATGAAAGAATCTATATATCATTTAATACAATATTATTGCAGTATAATAAATTCTAAAAAATAGAGAATATTTAATTTAAAAATTCCCGAAACGTATCGATCGCAATATAAGATGGCAGTCATGCGTTGAACTTATTTAAATTTTTTATGCAAAATTTTTATTTACAGATTTTTTACACTTACTTTGATGTTTTATTAATTTATTTCGATGCTTTCGAAATTGTAAAAATCACATTAGGATTTTTCCTATTTTTATTTTCAGTTTCTATTCAAATAGAAATAGGAAAATTACAATTACTCTGAAACAAACAACAAACCTTAAAAATAGTTTTACTCTAATATCTATAAATATATCCGGAATTGTAAAGTAAAAAATCGTATTATAGAGATGATTAAGTTTGGTAAATATTTGTTAATCATTGGAAAAAAATAAATGCTCAAAATATAAAACTCTTGAGACACATTCTCGGAAGTTTCGTGATTTCGGAGAGCTATTTTGTAATATTGACATTTACTGCTGCTAGAATTACTGAAAGTTTCTCTCAGTGATTGAAAGACATTTATTAAACCGAATTTAGTCATTATATATTTATATTATATATTTAAATGTATATTCAGACAGTAATTAATTATTTCTGTTTTGTAAAATTTAGTTTCAGATACATTACATTTTTAATATTTCAATTTTCGATTTTAAATTTTTAAACGGTAATATCTTTAACCATTTAAAATACTGTATGTATCAAGTTTGATTTTTCATTTTAAAAGTTAATATTAGCAATTTATCGTTTTGCAATATTTATAAAATCGATTTATGCTATTTTATAATTTTTGTAATAATCTGGATGTTTTGTTTCGTTGATCAATATCATAAATTAAATATTTGTTTATCAAACAAGATCATATTTAAAATGTTTAAACATTAAATATGCACAATATTTGGTTCATAACAAGATTATTTATTTATTAACTGATCAAATTTCAGAGTGAAAAACATTGTTTTCAATAATCGGAATCATATTGCATTTAATAAGTTTTTTGGCAACATTTTAAAATTATCGAGAAAAATTTCAATAAAAAATTACTGTACTGGATATTATTGAAGAAAGAAATGTTGAAGAATAAAGACGATTCTAGGATAAGTTAAATTTTATCAATTATTAAAATTTCTGTTGAAAGATGAATTGATTTATTGACATTATAATTACATTCATATAGATATTCTATTTGTTGTTGCTTGCATTGTTTTATTTTCATTAATTCCTATAAAAATGAAAGGGGATTCTTTATTAAACTCAATATGTTTAGTTTATTATAAGACAGTTAATTTCAGGGGTGATAAGCAGTTCGGAAAAACTAATCGTCTACTTTCCGAACGTATCCTTTATTTTAGAATGATTTAAGACATGTAATTAAAGTATGTGCCATCAAAATAATCTTCAAAGCATGATCCATGTTTTTAAGATCATAAAAATCTGTTAAATAGTATATATTCATTTAGGAAAACCTCAGAAAATTCAATGTCCACTATTTTTAAACGGATGAATTTATACGCTTAATTAAACTCACTTCAAATTTTTAATTAATTCCTTACCATTTTGTTCAATTTTATAAATGTCTATCAAATAGTTTAAAAATTATTCGATAAAAACATCTGAAGTTTGGCGTCCTCCATTTTTAATAAGTTAAGATAAGTAAAGGAATAACTGATATGTCATCAAGATTATCTTCAGGTGGTATACCTCATCATGCTATATTTCATTAAAATTTAGTAAATAGTTCAAAAAAGTATCTTAGAAGTTTGAAGAGCGCCATTTTAAAATGGTTAGATTAAACGATACAAAATCGAGATTAGCTTTAATGGAGAACTAAGTTTCATGAAAATCTGTTTATTGGTTCAAAAGTTATTAGTGGGAGATTCCCAGATAATCAAACAATAGCTTGCTAATCTTATAAGCCTCATTTATTTTCGTAAAGCGGGATAATAGATTTTAACTCCAGAAACTGGTAGTGAAGAACTTAAAATTATAAAATATCAAATAATTTCTAATAAAATTTAATAATATAAAAATTTTCTTTCTATGACACTTTTTATCGAAAGTTATTCAATACCTCTCATAACTTTTATTTGCATGCAAGATAACATTACTTGAAACAGTATAAATCGATTCCAGCTTCAAACCTTAATAAAATAAGATGTTCGCAAAGAATTAATCGCTTATTTTATTAAATATGTTGTCAGCTGGATAGTCAAGCGGAAAAAGCATTTGTTTACCATTTTGGTGGACCTGGGTTCAAATCCGGATCCCACAACTTCCAGTTTTTCCGAAGGGATCCAGACCCGGCCCGTTGAACCCCATCATTCAACCTTCCTTCAAGCGGAAAAAGCATTTGTTTACCATTTTGTTGGACCTGGGTTCAAATCCGGATCCCACACTTCCAGTTTTTCCGAAGGGATCCAGACCCGGCCCGTTGAACCCCATCATTCAACCTTCCGTGTACCATAGGTGTTGGCCAGATTATGGTGTACTTTAAAAGTGGTCACTGCCAAAATATTCCTTGTGAGATATGGTGGCTTAACACAACTAATTAATCTAAATATGCTATTTATTTCGGAATAATTAAAGTTAAGGGATTAAAATATGTCATCAAAATCATATTCAGTGAAGTTAATTTATACATTAAATTATATAAATAAGTATATTCTATTATAGAAGTCGTAAAGTTTATATGAATACTGTATAGGTAAGTCATTCGCTTACTTGCTTTAACGCTTAACGCCATCTTTTGTCAATGAAATAAAAATCTTGATAAATCTGCTGGGTAACTTTATCATTCATCATTCTCTTATCTTTATCTATGAAGATTGAATGTTTGCCATTTTTGACAGATAAACCCACAGGCTTAATTAATGTTATTTAAAATTTGATTTTAATAACCTGATCATCCTATTAAATTTTATAAAAATCAATCAAATAGTTCAAAAGTTATTATGGAGAAACTTTTAAAGTTAAAAGTCTGCCATTTTTAAATAGCTGTATATAAACGATTAATTGATGTGCATCGAGATCATTTTCAATGGAATAATAATATTGATAAATTTTCTAGAAATCGAATGAATAGCTTGGGATATATCATAAGACAGTATCTTAGAAGTTTGGACGTCTGCAGTTATTAAATGATTATGCCTAGACATTGAAAATGGCGGATGTTCAGAAAACCATTAATTAGATATCTACATAACCTTTAGCAGTAGAACATCTTCAAATTCCATGAAAATCTACTGATTAGTTCAAAAGTTATTGATGGAGACAAACACAAAGACGGACAGAAAATAGACAAAAGGAATCCTATATATTATCTCTTTTTCTTTCTGAAGGCAAATAAAAATAAATAAAAGATGGAAATTTTAGATAAATAAGCTATTCTTCTTAATAAAATTACTTTTTGAAAAATCCACATTAATAATTAAAGCATATAATAATCTTAATTTTATTAATTTAAAGATTATTGTTCCCTAATGTTTGTTACGTCATTAGATCTTAGTAATAATAACATGCTAAATTAGGAACCAATCATAATCATTGACAAGTATAGCGTATTCGTGATGGATTCCATCACGAATACGCTATACTTTCTTATAAAAATAATTATCGAAAACATATGTTTTTTCCAAGGAAAATCTGGGATACTGAACTCCAAAATAAAGAAAGAAAAGTTCTGAATAATCCGATATTTGAGCTGGATTTTTCAGATGAAAAGAAATTACATTATTTTGTCGTTTGCAATTATATATTATTTAAAGAATTCTTCTATTGTTTTTACTTTACATATAATTTTTTACATTAGTTTTAAAATGTTTTAAAATGATTGAAAAATATGAGATTAAAAAAAAATTTTTTTTTACTAATCATAGCAAATAAGAGAACAGTTATTGGTTTATTTACTTCTGCCATCAACCATCTTGAGACGTCGACATATAATCCTTTAAAAGGCTTACAAATAATCTATTAACAATTTACAAACGAAGCAAAACAATTCAGACCAATAACACGTATTGATGGGACAAACAAAACAACAGACAGCAGATAGATAAGAGAGTATTCCATAAACATTTTCTTTCTGAAAATAGGACAACAAAAATAAATAAACTATTTTACTTAATAATAAAATTTCTTTTGGAAAATCCGCATTAATAATTAAAGCTTATAATAATTTTAATTTTATTAATTTAAGGATTATTGTTTCCCATTGTTTGTTAGGTCATTAGATCATAGTGACGACATGCTAATTAAGAACCAATTACAGTCACGCGTCAGCCGACTCGAGATAGATTCTATCACGAATAGGCTGCACTTTCTTATAAAAACGATGATCGAAAAAATCGGGATACTGAATCCTTCAAAATAAGAACAGTTGTAAAGAATCCAGTATTTGAGTTGAATCTTTCAGATGAAAAGAAATTACGTTATCTTGTTGATGGCGATTATATAATATTTTAAGAATTCTTTTGTTGTTTTTACTTTAAATGTTTTTTCTGAGTTTAATTTTAAAATGTTTTAAAATAATTGAAAAATATGAGATTTAAATATTTTATTAAGTAATCATTGGAAATAAGAGAAAAGTTATTGATTTATTTACCTGTACCGCCATCCATCTTGAGGCGTGTACATATAATCCTTTAAAAGGATTACAAATAATCTATTAACAATTTACAAACGAAGCAAAACAATTCAGACCAATAACACGTGTTACACAGCAATAAAAAGTACATCGTCGAAAGAAAATCAATGAAAAAAATAAAGGAAGAAAGGAAAATAAAATATTGTTAGATAAAATAGAAAATATCGAGAGAATTGAAGAAACTTCAAGTAGAAATGAAAAACAAATATTTCCATTCTAACATGAAAATAACAAATACTATAAATAATTCGAATAGTTTTAAAATATAATATTTAAACATGGAATCGAGCATTTATATAGATCGGGATTTACATGCTAATATTATGATTAATAAAGGCATCAAAATTATTCAGATTACCAAGAGAAAGAAAAATTTATTCTTGATTACAATTAAATGTATTTTAAATCTTTTTTGTAAATAGCTTAACTAATTATTCTCGTTAATGATGCTATTTTCATAAATACTTTTTTTACCTGGAAAATAGTAATAACTTATTTCACGCAAAATATGAAATAAAACAATATATTTTCCTGAAACTTGCTTTGTTGTTCAGGATTAATAAAGACATCAAAATTATTCAGATTACCAATAGAAAAAAAAAATTTATTCGTGATTACAAGTAAATATACTTACCTCTTTTTAATAAATAGTTTCACTTCTTATTCTCATTAATGATGTTATTTTCATAAATACTTTTTTATGTGGAAAATAATATCTTATTTCACGCAAAATATGAAATAAAACAATATATTTTCCTGAAACTTGCTTTGTTGTCTTTTCTGCAATATTTATACGACTTAATTGTTGGATAATACATTTTACAAATAATGAAATATGAGTTTTATATTACTTTATCATATTACCGAAAATTAATTATTTAATCTCCTTAATATCGTAAATTACATGGCAATTTAATTGTTGGATAATACATTTTATAAGTAATGAAATATGAATTTTATATTATTTTATCATATTACCGAAAATTAATTATTTAATCTCCTTAATATCGTAAATTACATGGCAATTCTTATTAACATCGTAACATTTTAAATTAAATAAACTGTAAATCTTCTTTATAACCTATTTAAAATTAATTTTCTGGCAACAGTTAATGTGTTTTGATATATATTAATTTTAAATATCCAAAAATTTAATTTATTTTTCTCTACCAATATATTAATTTATTAAATATCATTGAATGGAAAAGGAATCGTCAATTTTTATAAAGATTTATTTAATAATTATAATTTCTATATTTTGAAAGCCTAAATGTTGTGATGAAAATCCTTTAGGAGATTATTATAACTTTTAAAATATCCAATTCACTGATTAGTTCTTAATAAACAGAAAAAGTTTAAACAAAAATAATTTAAGATTATATTATCGATAAAACTACCTGAAATAATATTGTGATGATAATTATTTAGAAGATTATGATAATTTTTAAAATATCCAATTCGTTGATTATTTCTATATAGTCAGAAAAAGTTTAAACAAAAATAATTTAAGATTATATTATCGATAAAACTACCTGAAATGAGTTTTATGCAAAATAATAATAATAGTTTTCAGCAAAGACTTCTTTAGTTATACTTTTAATCGCTTTTCTTAATTCTGAAGTTGGTGCAAATAAGCTTTACATTGATTCTTTCTGATATGTAATGCTATAGTAAGTTCTAGTAACACCGATACTTCTGATAAACTGTAGCGGTTTTAATGTATGTTGTAATGACGATATATGGTTAGTAGGTATCGTTATCTTTCTGACACCAATGATAAAGATCCACAACGGTTATGTCGAAATGAATATTAATTCATCTATACCTTATCAAAATAATGAATAAAGAAGATTAACGTGTTTCTTCAGCACCCATGAACTGCTGCAGATCCGAATTTGCGGAGCTTGTATAAGTGAAGTCAAGTTTTGAGATAGAAGAACTGACATAGAAAGATGTATAACAATAAAAATAAGTAGAAATATAATATTGAACTTATTGAAATTATTAAAACTAGTAAACCCGTTGCAACTATGCCAGCAATAAAAAAAATATGTTGGTGTGAGAACAGACTTAGAAAGGTGTATAACAAATAAAAATAAGTAGAAATACAATATTGAACTTATTGAAATTATTAAAATTAATCACACGCCTAAAATGAATGATACACTATCGAAGTATATAAGAAAAATATGTTGGTGTTCGATGAATGATTTTATAATTTAATGATTTCAAAATTTAATTTAATTAATAAGCAAAATTTCTTTATTATTAACTAAGTTTGTCTTATTAAGAACATAAGAGTATTTCTTTATAAAAATTAATTGCGGAATTTTTGGGATAACTGGAAATAAGAAATTACAAATTATCTAAAGCACTCGCTGATGATGCTGCAATATATAATTTTACATGAGAAAATACATTTTTCTAAATAAACTCCAATTGAATGAAAAAAGATTCGTCTTGAATTTTAATTATTGTGATTCTATATGTAGATTTCACTGGGAACTTCTTTGCCATTGAAACGAAAATTCATGATAAGTCATTCTGGGAATTAAAGCATTTTCGCTAATTAGTCTCTTCTCAATCATTTTCTCAACGATTAATTTAATGCTGTTGGATAATCAGTCTCCTATTGCCTTATTTCTTAGCAACATTACAATTATTCTGCATTTTATATCTAATTAATTAGGAATAATTCCAGAATTTTCAGTTGAATTTAATTAAATACTCCACTGGGATTAAAATTTTTTGATAGAGGCTGAGAGACGTCTCCGGGCCCAGGGGAAAAATTTACATGGGCTCCAAGTAATTTTAGAGTTATAAGGTTGGGGCAATTTATTACTCCTGCTTTGAACTCTAATTTTCAATACCGTCTTTCTATGGCTAATTGGCGCATAAAAAACAAATTGAGGGCTGATATGATGAGGTAAAATTCCCCGAGTCGGGGAATTTTACCTCATCATCCATCTCCTCTCGTCGGGCCTTTTTTCCCTGCTAGTTTAAAATATATCTGCCTCCAGGCACACTGCCATAAATCCACTTAATCTTTCTTGACGTCTTTCTACTTTCACTTAATCTTTCTGGCAAATTACAGTTTAAAAACAGAAAAGTTGTTTTGCTTGCTCAAAAGTGTGATCTCAGTATATGGCTATTTTATAGCCATTCAATTAAGCTAAAATAAAAAATTTTTATGAATTAATGTAAAATTATCATCCAACAGATATTGTAATGATGTTATAATATGGCTATTTTATAGCCATTCAATTAAGCTAAAATAAAAAAATTTTTATGAATTAATGTAAAATTATCATCCAACAGATATTGTAATGATGTTATAAATACGACTGAAAATATTTATTTCATTTTTATATATCTGAATCTGTCAAGTAATAAATATAATCAAATATTTTTGTAATATGTAAGTATGGAAAAATAACAGCAAGGCCTTTGAGAGTATTTACAAATAAAAGTATAATCTATCTGGGTTTCAAATCTTCTTGCACCCCTTTTTATATTTTTCTTGCCCATTACGCATTTTAGTTGTCTCTTTATTACTATCCAATTAGTCTTAGCGATAATCAATTTACGCCTGGTTATCGTTGTTGCTCGGAGAACAATGATGGCGTATAGTCTTCGTGAGAATTTCTACTAATAGTATTCTAATTTTGGCATACGTGATTTCAGAATGGTATCTTGACTAATCAGGACGTCTCTTTGAAAAATTTTAGAATCAACTTATTTCGTCTACAGAGTAATGCCAACCATGTAGATTGGATGGAATATCTACTTAAACTGATTGAAGATAAGTTATTCACTTATTAAACGGAATTTTCCTGACGTCATTAAAATGATAGCACAGGTTAAAAAGAGAAAATTCAGTAGTTTTCTTGTGTAGAAATATGATGTGATAACATGGCGGATCTAAAGCCATTTCATATACATTACTATGTGTATAATTGCAATGATTGTAAGGCTGAACTCACACGGACCACAACAGAACCACGCCACAACTACAAAACGGTGGTTGCTTGTGGACGGTCGTGATTTATAATTATATTAATATAGAAACTCAGACGGACCACTAAACTGAAGTCGGTTTCAACGGCTGTCACAACTTGTGGTCGATATCATCCACAAAATTGTGGTCGTCAACGGTTGAGCGCAACTCACACAGTGCGACATACCGACCACTAGCCGCTGACAGCGCTTCCTTTCAATCAGCAATCGGTAACAGATTACGCATATATATGCTCAGTCCCTTACCGACTGTGCATATAAGTGGTTCGCGAGTGGCTGATTTCGACCACAACCCAACCACACGGTAACCACCGTTTTGTGGTTGTGGAGTGGTTCTGTTGTGGTCCGTGTGAGTTCAGCCTAATGTCGACAAAAGTACAAAAGTTACGTCCAAAAGTAATACCAAACGAAAGAGACAACATATAGATCAAAGTTCATAATGTCGACAAAAGTCCAAAAGTTACGTCCAAAAGTAATACCAAACGAAAGAGACAACATATAGATCAAAGTTCATAAAAGAATCAGAGGTGAAATCGATACCGTTTCCGAAATATACATATCTTTTTATACAAATCTTTAACACAACGGAACCGGTGACTGCACATTTAATTACGTGTAGGTAGGATGAATTGTTAACTCTAGTAAATAGTCATTGTTATAGCAATCTATCTCGAATATATTACTGATTTGACGCCTGTTTCTTTTTTTGATCGTTGACTTATAGATTGCTTGGTACTAATCTTTTGCTTAGTGATGATTCTTTCGCTTGGTACTACTGTTACAGGACTTTACAAAATTAATATTGTACCATTTCGCGGCTCGAATTCATCTTGCAGACAAGTTATTTTGTGTATTTTTCATGTCTATTACTCTTATTTTGTTGTTTTATTCTGTTCTTTAGTCTAACCCAGAGATGTCAAACTGTGATTTTTTGTGGCCCTGAATGTTCTTAAGTGAAATGAAGATGAAAACAATATATTATGTGATAATAGGAAGTAATTGTCGCTTCATAGCTATGTCATATACTATGATACACTAGTTTGATTTTAATGAAATGTTGACCTTAATCGGACGGATACGTACAGATGGCACCGATTTTTCAGATCGGTGACACAAACTAAGTGCTTTCCTGCAAGGACTAAATCGTTTTGTGCGAAATTTCTCTCCAAAAAAAAAGAAACAGCCATAAATGAGAGTCTGTATTTTGTTTTGGCTAGACAAAAACAATAATGAAGTTCAAAACAATCCCTCTTTGAAGGACGTGTAAAAAGGATGCGCTAACGAGCTTTTTAAATATTTATTTGTTGTGTTGTTAACTTATTTAAAAAATGTAAATAGTTATGATTATTTGAATTATTGTAAAATTTTAATGAAAGCTTTTGTTTTTTTTTTTACAGAAAATGTGACTTTTAACTCTTAATAGGAAATGAAAGATTGATAGTGAGAAATTAAAAATATTTTGTATAATTAAAAGCTATTATGTAGTAATTATATATTTTTGTAATATGCTGATTTGATTAAACAATGTTTTTAATTATCCTGTCTATATTCCTGAATCCTTACTTCAAAATGTAATTTAAAAAAAAAAATTAAATGCGATGTGGCCCGTGGCAACCTTACAGACTCATTAAATGGCCCTCTGAATCCTTACTTCAAAATGTAATTTAAAAAAAAAAAAAATTAAATGCGATGTGGCCCGTGGCAACCTTACAGACTCATTAAATGGCCCTTGAATTAATGTGAGTTTGACATGCTTGGTCTAATCGATGATCAATCTACACGTGCTGATTTGTTATTCGAGAAATGATCGTTCGCGTATTATGTCCATGACCGAATGTTTTCACCAATAGAACTGCCTAATTTTAACACGTGACTATAGATTGCTTCCTTGACCAACTGATACATCTCTTAGAAAAATTTAAGGATGGCATATTTTGATATTTCGTACACAGAAATGAGCTTTCAACTAAAGTGAATGCAATGTCAAATGGATGAGGGAAGACGTTGTAATACGACTGATTTACTGTCTACTACTTCGCTCACCGCTGCTGAATATTCCTAAAAGTTATTTGAAAATATCTGTACAGGTTATAATAGGATTATTCAGTTTTACTTTCTCGCGCGAGAAACATCGTGACATCACAAACATCGTCGATTAAATAAAAAAAACAGATATAATTAAAATAAAATGGAATATGCTTGTACAATTTATTACTGTTTTTGCTGTTTTAAGTATTATGTATTCTTCTTAACTATTAAATTATACGTAATTATGGTCTGAGAGATAAGACCTAGCCTAATCTATCAGAAAGCCAACATCTCAGGCGGACATACCGCGCCATCTATCGAATAACTTATAAAGTTTTGTCGATATTTGATTTTATTGAAATTTTTTATAACGGTTATGTAAAATATAACTTTAATAGTCGAAAACTCTAATTTCATCTCATAGAAATTCAAATCAAAAAAATTTATAAAATTTCATTGCATAGTCTTCGAGCTATTTCAGTCTAAAGTTGAACGTGATACCAATGAGAGTAAACAAATTATTACATAGATTAATCACACTCCTAAAATAAACTATACACTATTGAAATATATAAGAAATTAGGACGAGATTAATCAATCAATTATGACTCAAATGATTATACTGTAAAGATTGCGTACCGATATTCGATTCGTGTTTCGTTATCAATTGTAAATGAATGATAGATTATTAACAGAAAGAAAACATTCGAGAATTATTAATGATAATATTGACAAATAATGTAAAAATATAGAGGAAATAAGATAATTTTATGAAAGAAACATGGGTAGTATTAAAAGAATTTCGAAGTTTTAAGGGCATTGAAATAACAGATCGATTCAGGCATACAAAATACTTATGAACAATGTCGTACAGAAAGAAAATGGAGCTTATCGACTTACAGAAGATTACAATAAAAAAAAGTACGAAGTTCACAAGAAAATTTTTTAAAAAATATAAGTCATTCATCATCAATTCCAAGAGAGGAAGGAATGGAAAACTTCTGAATCAAATAATGATTCCGATTCGAACCTCCGCACGAATGTAATCTGGATTGATAGATTTTCTAGAAAACCTAAAAGTGAAAAGAAAAATACCAGTCAGTTGAAAGTCCGTAGTGTGTGAATCTAGAGATCGTAGTGTGTTCATCACTTTGTCATAATTGTCGATCTATAGTTGTACAATGATATGAAAATGTTACTTTTTCCTTTCAATTTAAGCAACATTAGATTTATAAATAAAAGTGAACTTTATTAAAATGGTAGGTTACATATGTTAAGCAGCCCTATCTCACGAATACGTGTATAGCTGCGTCAAATTTTAATGAACAATTTTTTATAATGTTTTTTCTAATAACATAAATAAGAATTTAGCTGCTACAAATTATACTTTTTATTTAGTAATTTATTTATAATCTGTAATAATTTATATGTTAAAGACAAAAGTGATTAAATTGGTAATTGTGCATCATCGCCAGTTATTATGCATAATCACCAATCATCTTAGTGAATTTGATAAATTTCATTATATTGACAAAAGTGATTAAATTGGTAATTGTGCATAATCGCCAGTTATTATGCATAATCACCAATCATCTTAGTGAATTTGATAAATTTCATTATATTTCTCACTTTTACAGGCGATTTTACATAATTGATGTTGGTAAATTTGATAAATATCGCTGAATATATTACTTTTAAAGCGATTTTCGCATAATTTCCAAAATATAATTCATATATTTGATAAATATCATGAAATTTCCCATTTTTAGTTGTTTTAATTAATAATTTTAGAATTACTGTTATTTCCCGTTTTCAGCAACCTGTTATCAACCTCTTATCACTCATTCAGCTTTAACTTCGATTATCTTTAGCCGTTATAATTTGTTTTCAACCTCGTCTTCCACACCTTGGCTAAATCCACCATGATAAAGACGTCTATAAAACTTGAACATGATAGGCCCGATATTTTTGTATATGATAAAAAACGCATAATTTCCAAAATATAATTCATATATTTGATAAATATCATGAAATTTCCCATTTTTAGTTGTTTTAATTAATAATTTTAGAATTACTGTTATTTCCCATTAATATATTCAGCAACCTGTTATCAACCTCTTATCACTCATTCAGCTTTAACTTCGATTATCTTTAAACCCAGCTGCGCAACTTCTGCCGCGGTGGCGTTAATACGTAAGTACCAGAAATATATTTAATTAATGCTGTTTTTAACCTTTTAAAAAAAAGATTATATGGCTTATTGAGAGATCGAAATCACAAATCAAAATTTATTAACAGTTAAAAATGAAAAAGTGATGAAATACTGTATGATTTAATGACAAATGAACTGACAAGGAGAGGACTCGAGGGCCGGAAAACGGAATGAAACGAAATTTATTTCTGTAAGAGTTCTTGAATAGTACTAAAACACATGAGCATGATGTATAAGTGCCAAATAAAGGTAATTAATTCCCTATGTGATGACTTAGGATGGTATTGCAACAACCTACCACAAAAATCATATCAGAGCTATCGATGTGACCCTAAACGTAGAAGCGTACATCCAGACTCATCCTCAAGAAGACTTTGGAAAGCATTTCTTTTGGCACTTATACATCATGTTCAGTTCATTTGTCATTAAATCACATTTCCTCACTTTTTCATTTTTAACTGTTAATAAATCTTGATTTGTGATTCCGATCTCTCAATAAGTCATATAATCTTTTTTTTTTAATCATATACAAAAATATCGGGCCTATCATGTTCAAGTTTTATGGTGTCAATTCTGATTTCCGCACCTTCATTTGCGATTATTTCTTGAACCGAATGAGATCCATGGTGTGATCTTATTTTCTTTGTCTGTATAGAATTTAAGCTGAACTTATTACATAAATGAAAATGAATGCAATGAACTACTTCGTTACTCGACGAGAATACATTATTTATCAAATTTACCATCCTACACTGGTTCATAATGTCCGGTAAATTAGATTAATTCGCAATATATGAAATAAATTTATCACTTTTACCGAAATCGTTAGTGATTTTGTATGCATAATAATCGGCAACTATGCATAATCACCGAATTAATCACTTTTATCGTAACATATTTACTACTCTTTTATTCGCTTTTTCTACTAAAGTAAGTTTCATAAAGAGAATAATTGAAATTTATAGTTTTTTTATAAAATTTAAAAATTTTATAATTTTTACAATTTTCTGTGGTTAGAGGAATGTAACTTAGATAATAGTGCACGTGATAATATCGCGTAAGCAATATTTATAATTCAATTAAATATTGTACAATCATTCATAAAATTCTTTATTTTAGCCATAATACTTGGCGAGAAATTTTAATAAAGGTACATATTTTATCAAGTTTTAACCTCTTTAATATCTAAGTAACCACCAGTAATATAAAAAAATGGTACAGTATTTAAATAATCCATTTTCGTTTAATATATGAGAATATGAACTATTAGATTGCTTTAGGTTTTGCAGTACGCCGAGAGGAATAGTTGCATCTATTATTAATTAAACACATTTTCTTTATGATCTTTGAACAAAACACTACTATAAGAATGTACATATTTCTCTTAAATACAATATTTTTGGATCTATGTTTATACGAACATTTTTCATAATTTTGATGTTAAAAGTTCACTGTTTGTTTTCTCCTAATCATTAGGGGTATGCTCTATGTATATACAGTATATATCTGTGGGTCGGTGGTATAAGACACTATGTCACATTTACTACATTTTACGGGAGAGCAGTTTGAAGATGTTTTACGTTGTTCTTCCTTATGGACTTGGTGTTATTTAAAACCACCGTAACTCCATCAATTATTGATGTAGGACAAAGTGTTGTATACCTGTGGGTAGAGGACGAGAAACCCATATGATTGTGCCAATAATCTCATTTTGGCCAAAAATGGACATAGTGCCGAACGAGAAATCCATATGATAGTGCCAATAATCTCATTTTGGCCAAAAATGGACATAGTGCCCTATACCTATATATATATATTTATATTTATACATACAGGGTATACCCAATTCACAGGGTGTCCAATCTTTTGTGTTTTCTGTGCCACATTGGAAGAAGAAGAATTGTGTTGGGCTTCATTATATGAGATCGGAGAAAACACCACTTTTTTATAAGAAATCTTAGACATCCAACGTAATATTTGATATTTTTGATAGCGGCAAGCCTTATGAATAAAATAAGCTATGAATAAAGAAATTAAATGTTTTTAAAAAATATCATATTTCGTATTTTAAAAGTTATCTACAAAAAACGAAGTGTTACGTAAATTTTCATTAATTAAGTTACATCGTATAACTAGTCGAAAAGTAACCTAATTTCATTAAAATATTATCATTTTTTTAATAAAATATATTTATTTCATGTTTTACTTAAAATTTCAAAAATAAATTTATCTCATCCTTAAACCAAATAAGAATAATAAAATAGAATAGAAAGCAGAATGATAAGATTCGATGAAAAATAATCTAAATTCTACTAATACAATGAAACGTTGTAAAAACATTAGTAAATTATTTATTTATGTTAATTTAAAATTGCTTGTTGGCCCTCATTCAAAATCATCCGGGGAGCGGGTTGGACACCCCTGTTATAAATTATTTCGAGGAGTTAGATGATGTTTTTTCCTAGGAGTAAAGATAAAATTTTCGTTTCGTTTTAGTCATAATTATGTATTCGTTATTTAATTCAAACAGCGATAGAGTTATATACAAAATAGTTAATAATAAATAAATAAATAATTAACGTAATCAGACTAATGAAATTGTTGTTCTTAAATTGCGATATTAATAGAAATTATTGAAAAAATAAAAACGGATAAAAAAAACTATCGAAAATTCACTTGATAATAAAAACTCATCTAATAATGCATTTCGTTGCTTGAAACAATAATTAGCTTAAAACTTTAGTAAACTATAATCATTTTCGTTCAGTTTTCTTTCTGCTCAAATGTACACAAAGAAATTAAATATGATTGAATAGAGATGAGAAAACTAGGACCCCAGACCAAATATTATTTCAATCAGGCAATTGAACAATATTTGGAATAAAAATAAACACATTTTAAAATTTAGAGTAGGATGACCATTCGTTCCGGATTTACCAGGACAATCTCGGAATTTGATGCATCGTCGCGCATCAGTAAATATCCCAGATTTTAAAATCCATACCATTTTCAATATGAACGTTTTCTATTTTTTTAATTTGCGCACGAAATCGTTTACTTTTGGCAATATTGTTCGAAATATAGGCTCAAAAAATACTTTAAATCAGCATCGTCAAGTACATAAATATATACATACATGCCAATATTGTTTTACTGTCGAAATTCTTCAGTTCCAGCTCAGTATGGGGTTGCTTTTAGGTATTACAGTTAAATTTAAGAAGATTGTTATTATATTGATGTTGTCGATAATTAATAAAATAATGAACTGGTAAATTGGCAAAATATAAGTACAAAACAAAACACAAAATTATGCTTTCACTTGAATTTTTTCCCTGTCCTGGATTAACGTGAATAAGAAATGGTCGGCATAATTTAGAATCTTTTTAAAATATTTAAATAAAATATAATTTTTAGCCTTTACAACAAATATCATCTAAAATATACAAAGACCAATAGTCCTTAATCAGTGTTCTGCGAATTTGTCACAAATGTTCAGCGAAATTATGAAATAAAATATATGCAACCTATAAATTTTAATAAAAAATATGTTAAGAATTATATGCATAGTTTAATGTTAGTTTTATTGTTGTATAGCCTTTTATAAAAATTATTAATTTTGATGTTCGAAAATTTTTTATAAGGTTGAGTGGAGTAAGGGCGCATTTGGGGGAAATGCATTATCGGGATTTTTTTATTATAAGATAATCGAAATTTTGCTATTTGATATTGTAGTATTCTACTACAAGTTAATATCGATCTATCGACATAGATAACTCATGATGAATGATGCTAATCCAGTATTTACATCGACTCTTACAAATGCGTCGCGTCCGAACAGCAAACAAAACTTTGACAGCATTTTAAAAGTGCTATAATTCTTAAGATAACTTCATATTAGGAGATATTTTTTAATAAGTACGAAGAATATTGATTAAGGTTTACATTACGTAAACAATATTTTTTGACATTTCAAAAGTTTTTGAGAAAAACCCTGGAAAGCTCTTGCCCCGTAAATATTGTTACCTGGGGAAAGTGCCTAACAGCGCCATGGGGTAAATGCCTATCAGGCTGTTCTGGCCTCATAACGCGTTCAATTTTATTTTTTCGTGTTCTACATTTTAATCTGTTTATTAGTTTCTCTTTCTAGCATATAACATGGGTCGCAGCTACGT
>AYEL01045728.1:0-48011 GCA_000484575.1 Olivierus martensii
CTGTAGATTAAAGCCTATCGAAATCGGTGGGACGGAGTTGTCCTCTGACATTTCAAGAGTTCAAATCTCGTTTCTTTAACAAAGAATAACTCTAAAACGAAACAACCTATCATAATGCGGTAAAAAGCATTTTATAACAAATTTTTTCCTAATTCTGCTCGTTCCAATTAAGGTCTTAAATAAACTTCAAAACTTTTTTTAACTTGCAAGTACGCTCTTACCTCGTTTCGGTTTCAGTGCGAATAGCTGATATTTTGTACGATTTTGTTGCAAATTTAAATTTTTCAAAAGTGATTTAAACCGTATTAGCTGTGGAATGCCATTGTTAACGACCCTGCCAAATATCTATACGATAGATTGAAATACCTTCGTTTAAAGCCCAACTTTGTAAAAACCCCTGTGCACTTACCCCACTCCACCTTAATTAAAAGTGTTCCGCGATTCCAAACAGGTTAACAACTATTGCTTTAATTTAAATTAGTAATTGCCAAATCAAATAAAATTTTACAAATCATCATCGAAATCTAAATTTCTTAATTTAATTTGCCATGAACAAAAAATTAACATTATATTCTGATCCTCATATTTGTGGGAAAAAATATTTAACTATAAAACCTTTACCATAACTCTTTTAAGAATCTTTCCTTCTAAAATTGATCTGGATTATGAAACTGTTTAAACCATAGGTTCATTCTTAATTTTCATGTCATCTGATAAAAACAAAGAAGCAATAGATGATTATTATCAAGCTCTAGAATTATTAATAAGTTTTTCTTATTAAGGGTGATAAGATCTAGTACTGAGTTAATAGAAAACTAAAGCAATCTCTTGGAAAATTCTCTAAAATGAATATTAAAGAATAGATTTATGTTAAAATTATTAATTAACTAATTAGTAAGTATAGTTTCTTTTAACTTAATTATCAGATTACAAGTTTGTAAAAAATTAAATGAAATAAAATATATAGTAGAAAATATAAATTTACACCATATTCATATAAGTTATCTTGTTAATTAATCTTAATTCATAATTCATTAGCATTTTTTTCATCTGAAAAATTATGTTGACAATAAATCAGAAATTTTGGCAAATTATTCATTCAAAGAAAAATAAATGAATAAAATCTAAATACAATTTGACACAATAAATTCAAAACTAGCACAACACTTCTGAGATTACTCTATTTGACAAATGTTTACAACCTTTCTTCGGGAAGGAGGGTTGAAAACGTTTGTCAAATAAAGTAATCTCTGAAGTCTTGTGCTAGTTTTGAATTTACTGATTTATAGTAGTGCAGAAGCAGAGAGATGCAAAGAAATAGTTGACACTAAGATTAAATTTAAACTATTGATTTGTAAATGAAATTATATATTAGAAATGTGATTTAAAAATTTAAGTAAATTATATCATTATACTACACTTGATCAATTAATTAACAAGCAATTAATTCTTTTGGCACTTTCTGATAAGATTTCAAACTGGATTTAAAAACATCAAGTGTTAATTAAAGTTATAAATAATCTTGCATTTTAATATGCAGCATCCGACAAAAAATAACACTAAAACTATTAATTTAAAGATGTTAATGGAAATTTAATAGACAAATTTCAGTCTATCATCAAATAGAAAGATACTTATTATAAAAAACTGATCTATATTTTGTGTACTTGCTTTTAAATTAACAATAAAACATCAACATCATATTCAAGTTATCTTGAATATGTTACCATATAAGTTATCTTGTTAATTAATGTCACCATATATAAGTTATCTTGTTAATTAATCTTAATTCATAATTCATTAGCATTTTTTTCATCTGGATATATCAATGCATTTTTTATGAAAAATTCATTGTTATTAACAATGTTACCTTTACAAAAATTCTAGAATATTTTTCATGATCATGTGGTTATAAATGGTGGTGAGCAGTTATAATTTAAACATTCCTAATAACTTGTTAAAAACAAATAATTTATTTGTAAAGTTATAAATTATAAACTACAGAAATGATTTTAATAAACAGATTATTATTTTATTGTTAAAAAACCCAATATTTTTAAATAAAAACAAATAAAAAAAACCTAACAAATTCAATAAGTTGGAAAGCTTTATTGATGTCATACAATTCTTTTCATCCATTTATTTCATGCTATATAATATACAACAAAAATGAGTCAATGTTTGTATTTATGTTTTTAAAAATCTTTTCATTAGCAAATTACTACTAACATCATGTCCAATTGAAAATATAACAGTATCTACAGTTCCAATAATCCCCCCAATCTTGCAAACACAAACTACTTTTCAAGATTAGCTTTAACCTCTAATGAGGGACTTTATTTATATTAATGAATTCTTCGTAACTACAAGAATGTGATATTAATTTTTTGGTGGTCTGAAAACAAGCTTACGAGTTTTCAATACAGACCATTTGAATCGTTTGTAATATATAGTCACAGCAGTTAATAATGTTGTTATCATTAAAAACTGTAAAATAAAAATAAACATTTAATATATATAATTAAACTATTAAAATACATTAAAATTTTAAGTTTGATGATGATATATTTCTATTTAAATTCTCATTTATATATTTTTACCTTTATGGCCATTCTCTTTCTAGTATCATGTTCAGGTTGAAAAGCCCAAGCTAAGAAAGTACAAACATCTTTAGCCATTTGACTGGTTGTGGCAGGAGTACCATCAGAATATTCCATTGCTTCATTATATAATGCTTGAGCCATACCGATTGCACCTCCTGGGAAATAGGGATTATAATAAAGCCCTTCTCTTAATTGAATTCCAGCAGGAGGATCACAATAGCCAGTTAATATAGAAAATACATAATCCTGAAAAATAAAATTATTATTTATTATTTCATGGTCAAAGAAATATTTATGATTTACTATAATACTTACTACAGTAAATCAAAGTTACTTTTTAGCAAATATTTCTCACTTTCAGAAATTTTAATAATTTATTCAACTATTACACTTCATGAAAAATATTCCTAAATCCAAAACAAACTATAAACTGAATTATAACAACAATTAAAAATATTGTCATTATAATTCAGAATTCAAGGTAATATTGCAATTTCATACTGTTGTATCACAATGATAACTATAGTACTTAGCAATACTATTCAACTTACTATTAATAATGAATAACAATGTTATTGATGTCATATATATATATATATATATATTTATTATGTAATCCTACTTTTAGATAGACAATACATACAATATATAATATTTTCACTTTTACTAAAGTAAGTGATAATTTATGTATTGCATTACAATAATATGTAGCACATCCAGGAAGGTAAATCTTATTCAGCTATAAACATCAGTGAATAAATATAAATCTAATAATAATCTTTCTTAAAATTATTAAGTACATAATCACAAATAATCAGCTTTTATAAATTATTATTATTAATCAAATTCACTCATTAAGCACAAATGTCATGAATTAGTGCTGATTTTTGATTTTTTTTTCTGTAAGTTTATCAGCAGCAAAAGTTGTTTGGATAATAGTACTATAAATTCAACCAATTTTTACTTTTATAGATATTCTAATAATTAAGATATTTATAGATAATAGTAATTATCAAATAATTCATTATTATTAATGTCTGAAAGTTCACTATCTTTCAATGATACAATTTCTATTTCTAGCACTGAATTATTTGATAATTACTATTATTATTAATGTCTGAAAGTTCACTATCTTTCAATGATACAATTTCTATTTCTAGCACTTATAATAATAAAGCTTTTTCATATCCTATCTAACAAGGAGAGGGCACGGTCTGGGAAATGAACTTTGGAATCAAACTTTGTGTGGTGATAGTTTACCCTTCATGTGTTAATATGATAAAATATTAGCGCGCACTATTCAGCCAATTCCGAAAAAAATGGATTCAAAGTTTTCATAGCTGTTATATATAATAAAAAATGTGCGAACACGTCAGAACGCCGAGTAGTCGAGTCGGTAGCGCGCTGTACGTCGGTGCTGACTTCCAGTATGGGCCGCGGGTTCGGTGTGCGATTATTATTATTATTTTTCGTCGGTAGCGCACTGTACGTCGGTGCTGACTTCCAGTATGGGCCACGGGTTCGGTGTGCGATTATTATTATTATTTTTTCGTTACAATTATTATTTTATACATTTTATTTAAAAAAAATTAATGAAAAATTTTTTCATATACAGCCAATTTTTCTCTCCCGGACATGCTCAAACTCTCCTCCTCTCTCTGATTTCTCTGAAGCAAGATGGAACTGTTTTTGAGATATTTATTTTAATTTTATTATTTTTCCTCTTCTTTGGAATTATTTCTATAATTTAAAAATAAATAAGTACTACTTTATTTGATCTTAAGCCATTCAAATAAAGTTAAGATTTGAGCTCCTTTAAAATTAAATATGAAAAAATTCATTCAAATGTGTTTTAATTTTCATTACTAAAATTTTTTCTTAATAAATTTCTTACTAATAAAACTTTTACTTATTATTAGTTTACTCCAAATTCATGAAAAATTTTTGCATATACAGCCAATTTTTCTCTCCCGGACAAAGAAGGAGAGTTTAGAGCACATGCTCAAACTCTCCTCCTCTCTCTGATTTCTCTGAAGCAAGATGGAACTGTTTTTGAGTTTTCAGAAATTTCGTCCGTACGTGCTCTTCGATGTTTCCACCATTCCCGTAAAGTTGAGGAAGAGGTTCGAATTGGTCCTCGAACTTCAATCAAATTGAAGTTCGAGGATATTTGGTGTTTTCTTTTTATTGGGATTGGCAGCAGAAACTATCAATTCTTTGATTGTAGTTCGAGGATATTTGGTGTTTTCTTTTTATTGGGATTGGCAGCAGAAACTATCAATTCTGATTTTTATGGCTCTGTTTGTTAAGAGATCTGGTCAACTTTGATCTTCCCTTCAGTCAATTACACAAGACTTATTTCCTCTCAAAGGTATTGTTTATAGAAGTGTTTAATAATTTAGAATAGTCGAATTTCTTCTCCAGCCAAAAAGATCATTCAAAAATTAAATCTAAAATTTTACCGGTTTCATTAGTTTAAATATTAATGTATACTTTTAGGAGCATAATTCAATAAATTTTAATTATAATAAAGATCTATATTAACGAATTCTATTATTTAATAAATGCTCCTTAATAATTTATACATTTTTAAAAATATATACAGGATGATTTCAAAAGGTTGTGCCAAAATTTACAGACATAGAGGATAAAATTTTGACTAAAAAGGATGTGTTCCAAACCTCAACAGACTAATCAGTGATGAGTAAAAATCTCAGAAAACCGTTCCAAAACTCAACAAGCCAATCAGTGTTGAGCTCATCAAACGCTCAACACAGTCATCACAATCTACAGGTAGTGAGTGTGTTGACACCGCTTTACACCGTTTATCCAACGTCACAGAAAAAGTAGTTCATATTAGATGATAAGATTTTAAAAGTTAGAGAGTATAACAAATCATTATCATCGTCGTTGTTTATTGGCAAATAAATTTTAGTGCTTTCTAATAGCGCTAATAAAGTTATAACATTCATTATTGTCTTCTTCATCACCATGTTAGCCGCCGTCTTATTTCCACACACTGCAAGTCTATCCAGAAACAAACTGATGTTGACTTATTTCTGACGTCATAAGAGACTAATCACTGATGACTTGCTGTTGGAAGTTTGGAACGCATCCAAAAGTCTAGTCGCATTTTTTGAGTTGAAGCTCTGTTTTAAAAATATAACACGTTAAAGTTTTGTAACGTCATTTCCGATTCAATCAAAAATATTTTTAAAATATTTATTTGCATTTTTAAAATCATCTATAAATTTTAACAACTTAAAAACTATCCTAAAAATTAGAGCATCGAGAAAAGATAATTTATTAAATTAGCGACCGATTATTAAAATGAAACAATTGTTTTACAAAAGTAGCATTCATTTTCGAAGGATAAATTGCTAACAGTTATTTTAGCAAACATCGAGCATTTCATCTAACATTATTAATTAATTAAAGTTGCATTATTTTATAATTTTATTTTTTTAAGTCAATAAACTTAATTTCAGTATTTAATTTTTTCAATGTTTCTTGTCTCTCATATATCAAAACAGAAATGACTTCACAAAAGTTTCAAGCATTATAGCTTTTACATGGAGCCTCAACAGTTGACTTGTTGTTTTAAGTTTTTTTACAAGACTAAATTTTGGCACAATCTTTTGAATCACCTTATATACTAAATGTTATTGATTTCCAAACTAGGAGGCGCGTACTAGGGCAAAGGGAGCCGAGAAAATTTTGACAGAAATATAATTTTTTGTAATATAAGATAATTATATGCTATATAATAGATGACATTGCATAGTTTATAAAACGGCCGCTAGAGCCAGTAGCAACAATAACCAATAAAAATAATCACGTCAAATTCAAACGTTACCGAGAGGGCGCTGTATCAACTATTATTTGTTGTTATAAAAATAAATTAATTTAAAAATGATTATGAATTACGTTAATACAATAATATATTTGTCGATTACATTTATTTTTTCCTTTTTTTTGTATTAATAAAGTTTTTTCATGAAACGTGTCTATATTACTTTTATGAAATAATGAAATAAGGGGGCGCCAAGATTAGATTATTTTTTAGGGGAAGCGTAGTAACATAAAGTTTGGAAACACTGTTATAAATTAATCTCAATTCAAAAATGTACAATTTATTTCTTAAGGGGAAAACGTTAAATTTAAAATTTTTCTATATATTTTATATTAATTTTTATTTTCATAATTATCCTATACCATATATATATAACTATAAGAACTTTTGCGAAACACTGGTTGAGAATCATTTCCCTAATTTTACATATAAAACTATCTTTTATAACAAAAAAGAAATTAAATAGGATTTTATTTATTAATATTTAATTTATTTCAGAATGATATATGGATTGATGCAACAAATATTTTAAAGAATTTATAAAATTAATTATTGTTTGGCAACAGTGCTCTCGGAAATTGAAACAAGATTTTTAGTATCTCTTGTGATGTAGGTTTTCCTCTATCGAGTTTGAATGGATGATGATATGGCTTTACAAAATAAAGAAAGAAAACATTTTGCAGAGAATAACTTAGAAAATCACATTTGGTGTAGCACACAGGTAAAATTTTCTAAGCTTTCTTTTATGTGGACCATTCATAACTTCAGTACTTGTGATGAAAAAATGGGAGAATTTCTAGAAAGTTCTACTTTTTCTGATAGGGATTACGATAAAATTAAATGGTGTCTACAACTTTATCCCAAAGGAGATAGTAAAGAAGCTGAAAATTATATATCGTTATATCTACGGTTAGTAACGTGTGATAAAAGTGAAGTTAGAGCGAAATTCAAATTTTCTATTTTGAACTCAAAAAGAGAGCAAACTAATATAGCGGGAAGTGATGAACCTGAACATAGTTATAGTCCCGGAAAAAATTGGGGATACAGGGAATTTTTAAAACGAAGTTTTTTGAAGGATAATAATGTTGAACTGTTACCTGATGATAAATTAACAATTTGTTGTGAAGTTAATATGAAAATTGATGCCATTAATAAATCAGGTCGAAATAATTCCAAAGAATTTAAAATACCAGAATGTCAGTTTTTAGAAAACTTAAAAAATTTATTCGAAAACCAGGAATTTAATGATATCATATTAGTTGTTAAAGGAAAAGAATTTAGTGCACATAAAATGATTTTGGCTGCACATTCTCAAGTATTTTCTGCAATGTTTAAACACAAAATGGAGGAAAAGAGACAAAATCGAGTTGAAATTACTGATATAGAACCAGATGTTTTTGAAGAAATGCTTTATTTCATTTATACTGGGAAATCAAGAAATTTAGAAAATATGGCCAATGATTTATTAGTTGCTGCTGATAAGTATGCTTTAGAAAAATTAAAAGTAATGTGCGAACAGGCAGTGTTTTCAAAGATGACAATAGAAACAGCAAGTGATGACCTAATTTTAGCTGATATGTGTAATGCTGAACAATTAAAAAAACATGTTATTGATTTTATTAATGCTCATTCAGCTAAAGTTGTAGAAACAATAGGATGGAAAAATATCAGTAAATATCCGAATTTAATTATAGAACTCTACCATGCTTCTGCAAAACAGCAGATCCCATAGGAATCCATCATACAAAAAATTCGGTGTGATCCTAATAATGCAAAATTTTTAAACATCTGAATTTTTAAAATTTATTTTTTAATATTTCTGTTTTCTTAACTTTATTGATTGAATTTCTTTACTTAATATGGACAATATAGTAGTGTTGAGGTATTGTCTAAATGTTGCGCCCTTTTCATCTAAAAGTTTCGTAAAATATCTGAATTATAAAGATGTGTGAATAAGAACCACAAATTTTATAAGTTATGTGCAGCATTGTGTAAACATGGAAATATATGATTTATAAAATATAGATTTTCACTGATTTGATTAAAAAATCCAAAATATTTTAATTTTATAATTTTTCACAATTTAGCACAATACAGTACTATAATTTTATTGGATTATTGCAAACTATGACAGTATTACAACACCGAAAATGGTGTTATTATTTAACATTTATATTCCAACCATTAAAATTAATTAATTCAATCAATAATATATAGTAAATACAATTGGTTTGGCATCATTGGATTCAATTTAAGAATAAACTTCGAGTTACGAATGATTATGAAAATTATTTCATTTGTAAGTAGATTAATATCTTTACGTACATTTATACGTAAGGATGCTGCTGTAATTAACTAATAAAATGTATATAAAGGCATTCTCTAGTTTATATATATATATATCCGTACAGTAAAATCTCGGAATTGGTGTTTGATTCTAAAATATAGTTGTACACTCATATGCCATCGACAAAAACATAAAAATATATAACTATATACGAGACATTTAATCATTATTTTCGTATAATTCTAGTTGAGCTACAGCAAGCGGATCTATGATAAGAGAATTAAAGATTCGCCGCCCATCGACTGATGTTTAAAACATGAATCGACAATTTCGTTGTTTTGAAGATCACTCCAAAACTATTTGGGCTTTCAAGATGTTTATATTAGAATCTATCGTACAATAAAAAAGTTAGAATTTAATTTCGAGTCGACGGGCGCATATCATAGATCCGCGTGCTGTAGCTCAAATAGAATCTTGCCCATTTTATTTATTTATTTTTTATAGACTAAGAGCCGATTGTTTAAACGCGTTCTAGACCTCTGCCGCTGTCGGAACTAGGGATTGCAAATTTACGGACTTTTTCTATTACCGGTAATTCGGTAAAATTTTCAAACAAAACCGGTTTACCGATAAATTACCGGGAATTCTTTAAACAGTGAATATGAAATAAAAATTCATAATAATAATACATTTTATTTGATTCTTATATATTGTGACAAAATTATATAAAAAGAAATTGTATTCTGAACATAAATATAATACATTCTGAACATAAGGTGGAGTGGGAGAAGGGCGTACTTAGGGGAAATGCATTATCGGGATTTTTTTATTATAAGATAATCGAAATTAATAAGACATTTTATTTGATTCTTATATATTGCGACAAAAGTATATAAAAAGAAATTGTATTCTGAACATAAATATAATACATTCTGAACATAAGGTGGAGTGGGAGAAGGGCGTACTTAGGGGAAATGCATTATCGGGATTTTTTTATTATAAGATAATCGAAATTTTGCTGTTTGATATTGTAGTATTCTACTACAAGTTAATAGCGATCCAACGACGTAGATAACTCACGATGAATGATGCGAATCCAGTATTTACATCGACTCTTACAAATGCGTCGCGTCCGAACAGCAAACAAAACTGACAGCATTTTAAAAGTGCTATAATTCTTAAGATAACTTCATATTAGGAGATACGTTTTTAGTAAGTACGAAGAATATTGATTAAGGTTTACAATATGTAAACAATATTTTTTGACATTTCAAAAGTTTTTGAGAAAAACCCTGGAAAACTCTTGCCTCGTAAATATTGTTACCTGGGGAAAGTGCCTAACAGCGCCATGGGGTAAATGCCTATCAGGCTGTTCTGGCCTCATAACGCGTTCAATTTTACATAATGCGGTA
Organism: Olivierus martensii; assembly: GCA_000484575.1. NCBI lineage: Eukaryota > Metazoa > Arthropoda > Arachnida > Scorpiones > Buthidae > Olivierus > Olivierus martensii. Next base: position 10,156 of record AYEL01045728.1, read on the forward strand.
AAAAGCATTTTATTACAAATTTGTTCTTAATTCTGCTCGTGCCAATTAAGGTGCATAAATAAACTTCAAAACTTTTTTAACTTGCAGATATGCTCTTACCTCGTTTCGGGTTAAGTGCGAATAGCTGACATTTTGTACAATTTTGTCGCAAATATAAAATTTTCAAAACTGATTTAAACGTATTAGCTGTGGAATGCCATTGTTAACGACCCTGCCAAATATCTATACGATAGGTTGAAATACTTTCGTTTAAAGTCCAACTTTGTAGAAACCTTGTGCACTTACCCCACTCCATCTTACTTATTTGTTATAAAATTGTTGAATTTCATTTATATTATATAAATAAAATTCAACAATTTTATAACAAATTATAAGTAATACATACACCTGAATAATTTTTCATGATGAAAACAATTATAAAATATATAATTAAATACGTGATCTATTTTTCAACTTATTTTAAAAATAAGCAGGTAAGAAACATAACTGATCAACACTTTGATCTCCTAATTATGATGTAATTTTTGTACAAAATAATCCTGCCGTAGAAAAAGCTCTTTCAGATTCCATATTTGTTGATTTAATAATTATTAAAGAATCGTACACTATTTGAATATATTTCCCCCATATACAGTGGTACCTTGGTTACTGACAGTAATCCGTTCCAGCGGAACTGTCGTTAACCAAAGCACGATTTCCCATAGGATTTAATTGTGTAAGAATTGGAGTTCGAAGTATAAGCATCTTACTCCCCCCATCTCCTCCAGTCATAAATAGGTCAACGAGGGCGAGAGAAGAAAGAGAAAGACATCTGGAGAAATTACAAGGTGCTCTCTCAAAACAAATATGTAAGAAATACGACGACATTACGAATTGTATTTCGATCGGTCAGTAGACTTTCGCCTCAGTCCTAATAAATCGAAGAATAATGTTTATACCAAATGTCTGCCAGATATTCGCGAATCGGACATCTGACTCGGCGAATGTTCGAGAAGTAAAAATCTGAATTCTCTCCATGGGAAAAAGGGTCAGAAAGATCACAGGTATTTAAGAGCCCGCGCCACCCTCCATCGGCGCTTGGTCCATTGCTACGCTTGTTCTACCCGTCCACCGCCCGTCCTATCACAACGTTTGACCAACGCCAGTTTCCTCTTATTCTACGAGATCGTCCGCTATTTTCCGCCATTATCTAATTTTTATTTATCCAGATTATTTTTATTTGTTCTTGAGTGAGAAAAGAAGACAGTGTGAAACATCGTTATCGTCAACCAGATCCTCCGTGTGCTCCAGGAATCGAATTCCAAAAATAAGGACTAAAGACTGTTAAATAAGGACTAAAGACTATTATTTGAGACATCGACGTTACTACAGAGTTTGTGATACAGGTATCTCTTTCTCACTTGTGCGATCATCGATCACAATATTTGGTGATAGAGATCTCTCTCTTTTAATAAAGGAAATTGTTCTTCGACGAACGTAGTTTCTTTGTCGATTTGCCGAACAGCACAATTATTACCCGTACTCACGCGCTAAATACATTTACCGCTCGCTTGTTTGTCGGCATCATATACAACGATCCCGACTGGTGTCAGAACCTGACGTTTTTCGTATTTAGGCTTAACGCCTGTATCATTACCGTCCTCTGTCCGCACAATTGGTGTCAGGAGTGGGATAGAAGTAATTAATTGGGATCAGAAGAGGACGAGTTTGGATTTGTAAACGCTTATTGAACTTCGAGATGGCTAATAATGAAGCTGATTTGGCAGTTCGGCCTGAGACAACTTCCACAGGGGCGTTTAGCGCTTTTGCTGGAATGATTTCTAGTTATGCTGGTGAATCAACACAACGTGTTACAGATTTTTTTGACACAATAGAGGAAATTGCCACCCTAGCATCATGGTCCGATAGGCAAAAACCGAGATGGCTAATAATGAAGCTGATTTGGCAGTTCGGCCTGAGACAACTTCCACAGGGGCGTTTAGCGCTTTTGCTGGAATGATTTCCAGTTATGCTGGTGAATCAACACAATGCGTCACAGATTTTTTTGACACAATAGAGGAAATAGCTACCCTAGCATCATGGTCCGATAGGCAAAAACTAGGGATTGCGAAATGTAAACTAACGGGAATTGCGAGAGAATACGCCTGGCGCGATTTTAAAATGAAGGATGTAACAGACTACAAAACATTCAAGACACAGATGCTTAAGCGTTTTGCGAAGGTGCCGTACACGATACGATTACAACAATTTCACAATTGCGTCCAATAGAGAGGCGAAGATGTACAGACTTATGCCATTAGGCTGCAATCGCTTGCAGCGGAAACACTCATTAAAATGGCGAGTGCTAATGAGCCGGAGAGAATTATTGTCAAACAAACTCAAAAAAGAGAACAAGACGAGAAGTTAAGAATCCAGTTCGTCAACGGGATAAATGACCAGATTAAAAGATCTGTCATGTCCCAGGATCCTAAAACCTTCGAGGAGGCATTACTAGTGGTGACGCGCGAAGAACATATTGAGCAAGTACTCGGTAAACCTCGACAGTACGTGGATAAAATAGAAAAACTAGATGAAGCAAATACCGCCAAGATAGATTTAGACACCGCTGAACAAACTACTAACAAAACAGAAAAGTTAGAGGCCGTAATCAGACAAATTAGCGACTGGCTAGATACGTTAGAGACGGAGCCGGACACTGCGGACAACACATATATCGAACCGAAGCCAGACATGACGACAAACACATATCAGATAATGATTGAATTAAAAGCGGCGATCAAACAACTTCATGATAGAGTGAATAAATTAGAAGCTATGTTAGAAAAAGAAACATTACTAACAGATGCTTAAGCGTTTTGCGAAGGTGCCGTACACGATTCGATTACAAAAATTTCACAATTGCGTCCAACAGAGAGGCGAAGACGTACAGACTTACGCCGTTAGGCTGCAATCGCTTGCAGCGGAAACACTCATTGAAGTGGCGAGTGCTAACGAGCGGGAGAGAATTATTGTCGAACAAACTCAAAAAAGAGAACAAGACGAGAAATTAAGAATCCAGTTCGTCAACGGGATAAATGACCGGATTAAAAGATCTGTCATGTCCCAGGATCCGAAAACCTTCGAGGAGGCATTACTAGTGGCGACGCGCGAAGAACATATTGAGCAAGTACTCGGTAAACCTCGACCGTACGTGGGAAAAATAGAAAAACTAGATGAGGCAAATACCGCCGAGATAGATTTAAACACCGCTGAACAAACTACTAACAAAACGGAGGAGTTAGAGGCCGCAATCAGACAAATTAGCGACAGGCTAGATACGTTAGAGACGGAGCTGGACACAGCGGACAACACATATATCGAACCGAAGCCAGACATGACGATAAACTCATATCAGATAATGATTGAATTAAAAGCGGCGATTAAACAACTTCATGATAGAGTGAATAAATTAGAAGCTATGTTAGAAAAAGAAACATTACTAAAACGAGCGAATTCACAAATATGTTATTACTCGCAGCCGAGAAATCAAGAGAATTGGTATTACGAACCACCGCCGTCACAACGATATAATATATCAGGAATCAGACGGTTAAAACATTATAGGCCACCACAAAATAGACCTATTTTTAAACGGACGTCTAATCAGTGGGCTCAAAACGATTGGGAAAAACCAATAACACAAATTTCACGGCCACAGAACTTTGGCGTGGCAAGAGGAGGTCCACGGTTTCGCAAACCACCTCCGCCGCCACAATATTTAGCAGAAAAACAGCCGCCAATTATACAGCAAAGGTCACAGTATAAGCCTCGTCGTCAAAAGAAAACGAATTCAGGACAGATGCGAGATAATGCCACTAGTAACCAAGCAAATAAACTCGTAGAAAAACAGCCGAAAAATGTATGCAAGATAACTTCAGTTAAGGAAAGACCGCATCAAAATAATCAATTCACATTAAAGGGCAAAGCGCACAACCTAACTGCGAAAGACAGAACGATACAGAAGAGCACTGTCGCTCGAATTAAAATTAAGAAAAATAAGCGGAAACATAAACGAAGAGGCAAACGTAATAACAAGCAATTGAGGTGTCAAGTTAACAATTCATATGCTAGAATTAAAACTGTTCATCAGGATCGAAACAAAGTTGATCAAAACGAGAGAACAAAAATGAACTCAGTAACAAAATTAAAAGAAACTCAGCCACGCAAGTATGCAGTCGGAAATTTAGTACCTGTTAATCAAACTTACGTGCCCCGAGGGCTCGAACATTAGTTCTATCCAAGATATCAAGGACCATATCGCATAGTCAAAGAGAATAGTCTGGTTAATTTTATAGTCGAAGACATACGAACAAAGAAAAAGATTCTAGTACATGCTAACCAATTAAAATCGGCAGTGGCTCGGATGGAGTTCGAGAAGACCGATGAATCAGTAAAGGGACAAACTCGACCTGATTCTTCATCTGGGAGAGCTCCCATGCAGGAAACAGACCCGTGGGATGAGTTAATATTTTCTTCACTAAGGCCAGAGCCCGGGTCAAGCGACGGACAGTTCAAAGCAGATCCCTGTACAAGCTCTCAGCCTCAGGTTTATCTTCCTGCTCCCACACGCTCTAGAATTCCAAAGAGAATAATTAGACAATAATAATAAGTTATGATATTAAATTTAAATAGATTTTATTTTCACATGATGCGAATAAAATAAAAAGGCAAACAAAAAAAATAAGGGGACAAAGCCAATTTGATACAATTTATTTACCCAGATGTAGCATAAATTTAAAAGATAACTGTTCATAGGTAGACGAATAGTAGAGAAAATTGTCTTGCAAGTAGGTACAAGATTAGGTGTGGGCTACAAAAAGGTAGAAACACCACGAATAGTCAATGTATGCTACAAAGCAGGCACATATACAAAATGATTATAATTGAGATAAAAAAAAAAAAACAAAAAAGAGAGAAAAAAGGGGTACCTACGCAGAGCGGGTACACCTACAGGTTGATATATGCAAAGGAAAATTTCAGATAGTAAGATGAGAAATAAGATATTAAATTAATAAGATAAGAAGAAAGAAGAAATTAGTCAATAATTACACAGCATAGCCAATGCAAGAGCAGGCACATGCTACAAATGCAGACATGCCGAAACCAATGCAAGTGCGCGCTATACAAGATGGTACAAAAGAAAATATCTATAACATTAAAAAAAAATCGAAATTATAAAAAAAAATAGTAGAAAAATGTAGAAATAAATAGGGAAAGAAATATAGAAAAATTATAAATTAAGTATACGTAAACAAATTAAGAGAAAAATATGCAAATAACAGAGTAAGTGAAAGGCATAGTCGGTATGCGCTATACAATGGCCGACACACCAAACAAATAGGGCTAAAGTGTGCTACACAAGTAGGTATATAACAAAGAAGAAATAAGGAGTTAATACTGTAAAAATAAAAATATGATAAGACAAGTCGAAATAAATAGTGAAAGAAAATTAAAACAACATCGCTAACTTTGACCGTATCAACAATTGTACAGTTGCTATGGCAATGACCTTGGCGTACTTACTCGTTAGAACGGATAGCTTGAAGGAGACCAGAAGTTGGTCATCAAAAAGGGGTAGAATCAACACATTCCATTTCTCACTGATATTATTTGTTAATTCGAACAAGAATGTGTCGAAATTGAAATTGTATCAGATTTCCATATTGATATAAAGATGCCATTGAAGATTTTACAGACGATTCTTTAGTGCATATCAATCTCTTTTATTTTAATTGTTAGATATTGTGTATAAGTACGACATAGTTTAGACATAGTTAAAATTTTTATTATTAATTTTGAGTTGCATGGTAGACATTTTAACTTTATGTTCAATGAATTTAACCTTTTATATTTTATGCATTGGAGTTATTATGTCATGATAGTCACACACATATACACGATCGCGATTTTCGCCGTGTGAACCTGTGGGAAAAGAGATCTCTATGAACTGATTTGTGAGAGAAAGAGATATTTGATCGAGATAATGATTTGATTGAAAATATGAATAATTTTGGATTATATGGTTATTATATATTTAAATAAGAATTATTGGTATATTGTACATTTCATTAAGTTATAAGGTAAAATGAATCTATCACCCGACGCGATAGATCATTTTGGAAAGTGAGGAGTTATGTAAGAATCGGAGTTCGAATTATACGCAACTTACACCCCCTGATCTCCTCCAGTCATAAATAGGTCAAACAAGGGCGAGATAAGAAGGAGAGAGACATCTGGAGAAATAGACAAGGTGCTCTCTCAAAACAAACATATCAAATTTATAAACAAGCAAAACGATTCTTTGGCATTCCATTTATAATTGTTGGAACGTAGAAGATCGTATCCATGTTCAAAATTCGTCAATAAAAAAATAATAGACATTACAAATATCCAAATGTAACAAAACATATTTTCGATTTTAAAAAACTTTTCGTATATTGGTGTAAAAATTGGTTCATTGAAAACATTCTTCCACATATGAATACATTTAGAAAAAAGTTTTCTAATTTTTTTTGAATTCATAATAAGAATAAAATAAAAGTTGAAAGTCATTAATATAAACATTAATATTCTTACAATAATGGAGAATTCTCCAAATATGCCAGAAGCGTCACACAAACTGTTTGCAATAACATTGTTATTTGTTGTAACGATTATTGCATAAGTTATGACACGTAGAAAGAATAACACATATAAAAAATATATATAGATAGACCTATATGTTTTGTACTTCTTGTGAGTTGTGGTCCCTATATCCACTCCTACTAGTTTCAATATGAAAAATATAGGATGATATCTGTCGTAGGTAAAATTTGCATTTAGCATCTTTGTAAGATTATTAAAATTTCATATCATTTCTACAGAAATATTCATTGCAATCTGAATTCTGCGCAATGAGATTGTGTGTTGTAATGGTTCTATTAAAGTAATGCATGTTGTAGTACTAAAGTAATGCATGCTGTGTTACAAATATATTAAACATTTCATGCTATAATGATTCTATAGTGTGTATTATATCGATTTTATTTTGTATAAACGATTAAAGTAAATACTTCAAATAAAAACGAGAAAGCTAATTACGATTAATTGATTATCTGGGAACAATATTCAGTGCACATTTTTAAAATAAAAATATTTGTATCGATTGCAGATTGTTAATGAACATAGAGCTTACTCATTTCTGCTAAGGTTGCTCTGGATGAACTGTATATCCATAAATCCTTGGCGCATCTGCTTATGTCCATATAAGTCACTTCAATGCATGACTAATATGGACATAATTGGTCATAATTGTTTATATGGACGTAATTTCTTAATTGACATTAATAAGCAATACAGTAAGAGCAACTTTACTAAAGTGCTCTTCATTTGGCAAGCGTATTATGTCCGTTAATAGCGAAAACAACAACAAATATCACTAAAGTAAGCCTGTAATTGTTTCTTAATATAGAACAGGGCTGTCCAATCCGCTGCCCAACATAAAATCGAAAACTTCGTTAGAATATTGAGATTTTTATGTACCTATTTTTTTATTTTTTATTTTTTTGAAATTCGCGTAACATCATTAATATCCCACTAATAAAGAGAAATTTATTTCATTTTTGTAGTAAAAATTTATAAAAAATAGCGAAGTTAATGAAGTTTTTATTATTTAAATACCTATCTATATTCCTATTTCCATTTTCTAAAATATTTCTTATTTCAGTGATTAAACAATCAATGATTTAAAAAAATCAATCAATGATCTAAAAAAATGATCAGTGATTTAAAAAAATTTCTCAATGAAAATAAATCAAAGATTATGCTATAATATTTTTGCTTATTTGTCATGGTGGTTATGATATATTGTACATTATTTACTAACTTTTTTGCTTTAATAACTATAGTTAGAATTAGTATATTTTATGTGCGGCCCGAGATTATTTTTATTCTTTAAATGTGGCCCAAGGATTCCAAAAGATTGGACAACCCTGATATAGAACTTAATCACTTTTTTAAAATATAATTATAATCTGTACAGATTTAACAATAGGTAACTTTGTACATTTACATAATTAAGAAAATTGTTTTTGATCTTGATAAAATTTTCAAAATTCCATTTTTTTTATAAATTGGATTGAATACAAGATAAATTATACATGCATACCACGGAAATATATCACCTTAAGTTCTAGACTGATGCCCTAGTCAAAGCGCTGTTTTTTCAATTATCAATGCATATAATGCACTACAATTATCATATATATGCATAAGTAATATAAATGAATTATTTAAAATTAAAAGAAATACTGTATAGATTATTTCGAAAAAATAAACATTCGGTCTTTTCGAAAATATTGTTGCGGAAGAGCCATATTTCTAAAATAAACAATGAAACTTTGGGAAATGATGGCAATTTAAAATGTACTGTACTTAAGTTTGAAGCGCCATAAATCAAGGAGCAATAATTTGTGGAGCATATGGCCGACTGTTAAAGATCGGTTGGATGGCTATATGGTAAAGCTGTGGCTTACTATCTTGGTGGATCCGGGTTCAAATCCGGGTACCACGCTTCCAGTTTTTCAGAAGGGGTCTGGGCCCGGCCGTTGAATGCTAACCTTCAACCATTCGATTGACCCCATCATGGTATTGGCCAGTCTGTGATGTATTCTGCCACTGCAGAACTGGCCGCCGCCAGATAACGTATATTGCTTGCGATACGGCGATTTAACTATAACATTACTGGAGGTATGACTGTAATATATTCTTATCGGTAATTCTGGGATTACGTTTTGATTTATGATGCGAATTAATCCTACAATAAATCAAAATGTAAGAGGAAACTAAATTTTTTATTAACATAATGTAATATTCAAACATTACATTCCTACTATATGAGTATCTATATGAAAAAAAATTAATCTGACACGTAATTTATGTATATTACATACTATTTATGTCTAATTTATTATTTATTAATTTAAATAAAAATTATAAACTTTTTATTATAAATAAAAAGAGTCCAGTTTATTGCTTAATAACTCTTGCATACATTCTCCAATGTATTCGTTCCAAAAAAGTAGTCACCTGTTTCGCAGAGGCTGAGCTTACCGGAAGTTGATCGGTTATAAAGTCTGTCAGTTCGAATCTGCATAATGGAAGCTAAAAATGGACGTGTCCGTTCTGACTAAGAAGTGGTAACTAAAAATAAATGCGACCATTCTAAGTATAAGGGTGAGGTATACGAATGATATTGGTTGATTACTGCGCTCTGAACAAATATAAGGGTGAGGTGTACGAATGATATTGGTTGATTACTGCGCTCTGAACTGAAAAGACTAATCGCTGCTCACTATTTTGGCTCAGAGAAACTTTCTAGTTACGAACTGAGTAAATACATAACACAGTCTAATATCATTTTTTTTAAATTTTGAATATTTGTAATTATGAATATGATATTTACAGATTTATTTTTTAAAAACTGAGTAAATAGATAACACAGTCTAATATCATTTTTTAAAAATTTTGAATATTGGTAATTATGAATATGATATTTACAGATTTATTTTTCAAATTCTAAAATGCTAATATAAATATATCATATTTGTTTGCTGTCATATATTATATATAATTCTAATACCGTATTTGTTTGCTTTGCCGTATATTATATATAAACTTTATATAGATTTTTTTATATATTCCCGTAGAGCAGTGTTTCCCAAACTTTTGACATATGTGTACCCCTTCTATAATTTTTGTATACTCGCAGCCGAGAATGCGGCCAAGAAATCAAGAGAATTGGTATTACGAACCACCGCCGTAAGAGCGATATAATATATCAGGAATCAGACGGTTGGAACATTATAGGCCACCACAAAATAGACCTATTTTTAAACGGACGTCTAATCAGTGGGCTCAAAACGATTGGGAAAAACCAATAACACAAATTTCACGACCACAGAACTTTGGCGTGGCAAGAGGAGGTCCGAGGTTTCGCAAACCACCTCCACCGCCACAATATTTAGCAGAAAAACAGCCGCCAAATATGCAGCAAAGTTCACGGAGGTTTTGCAAACCACCTCCACCGCCACAATATTTAGCAGAAAAACAGCCGCCAAATATGCAGCAAAGTTCACAGTATAAACCTCGTCGTCAAAAGAAAACGAATTCAGAACAGATGCGAGATAATATCACTAGTAACCAAGCAAATAAACTCGTATAAAAACAGCCGAAAAATGTATGCAAGATAACTTCAGTTAAGGAAAGACCGAATCAAAATATTTTATATATAAACTTTATATAGAGTTTTTTATATATTCCCGTAGAGGATAAGAATGAAATTTTATTTGTCTGAGCCAAAATAGTGAGCAGCGATTAGTCTTTTCAGTTCAGAGCGCAGTAATCAACCAATATCATTCGTATACCTCACCCTTATACTTAGAATGGACGCATCCATGATTTTTTTTTAAGTTTAAATTGAAAAAAAAGATTTCTTATCGAGAATGGCAGCGATGTTTTATGAATTATAATTACTAAACTTATAAGTAGTATTTAAATATATATTCGAAAGACAATTATTTTGGTAAATCTGAAGCAAATGCATATTTATAATATATGACTAGTTCAAAATAAACATTTAATGATATAATTAATAAAATATTTCACAAGAAATGATTTTTTATAATGAAATTTTGTAGAAACTGAGATTAGCATTTATATCTTTACAAATCGAGTCCAATTGTTTTATAATGTTTTGGGTGAAAACAATAAAAATACAAAGTGAAAGATAGTTATACCTTTATTAAAATAAATAGAACATAATACGTAAATATGTAACAATTGAAATCTTTTATCCTAGTCTTTATACCTAACTTTCAGAAAGACATGATAGAACATAAACTATAAATTTGACTATCCAACACAAATATAAACTCTTCTTTCAGAAAGACATGGTAGAACAAACTATAAATTTGACTATCGAAAACACAAATATAAACTCTTATAACTATAAATTTCACTATCCAACACAAATATAAACTCTTATTAGAAAATTTAGTAGAAATCCAAAACAGACATAATAATACAAAATTCATTTTGACAACCAAAGCAGACAATTCAGTGGTGCCTCGCAATTCGACAGTGATCCGTTGTCGAAGTAATGTCGAATTGAGAAACTGTCGAAATGCGGGACAATATTTCCCATATAAGACTATGTAAAATAGATTAATTCGTTGACGATCGTCATCCCACTCCCATAACGGGTGAGATGAAAGAGATGCACTATATTATTTACTTTATTATGTGTGTTTTACTATTGTATAACACACTAAATTACAAAATACACTATTTTATACACAACACACAAGATCGGAAAAAAATACACTATTTTATACACAATACACAATTTATTAGCCTTTGGATGTTGGAATGAAGTCTTCCAGCAGACGCCCTAGCACTCATAATCCATGGATGTTGGAATGAAGTCTTCCAGCAGACACCCTAGCACCCATAATCCGTGTTGCAAAACGTTACCACAGTTGTCCTAGAAACGTCATACTCGAGTTACATTTAAATTGTTCTGTCTCTGTTGCAAAACGTTGCCACAGTTGCCCTAGGAACGCCATACTCGAGTTATATTTTAATTGTTATACCTTTCTGCACTTTATCTAAAATTTTTTTTTTCGTCTCTTTGCTCAATCGAGTGTTGTTCTTTTCGGAATTATTCCTCTGGTCGGTACTCTTTGATCCCATCCTTACATTTCACTCAAATAATAATAATAATAATAATAATTACAAAATTTTTATTTTCTGAAAAATATAAAATTGAAAATTAACACAAACAACACGGGCAAACACCAAAATAGCCCAAAAAATAACTGACAAATAGCAAATGATATCACACAATTCCATACGCAAACCCGCGAAACTCAAATGTTGAATTGCGAGACCGTCGAATTGCGGGACGTCGAATTGCGAGGCACCACTGTAACACAAAATTCATTTTGACACACACATTCAATTTTTATATTTTCTTTTTTTAAACCGACGATTAAGTTGTCACGTAAACGAAATATCATTTGGTTTTTAACGTTTGGTCAATTAACGGATATTAAACAATTCATCAATGAGAATCGTTTGGAACAGTTTTTAATTTTATTACAAAAGCAGAAAGAAGTATACATTTTCAAATAAAATATCTTAATGCATTTTCAAATAAAGCAATAAAATACTTCCCGTAGTCGCCATTATGTTATTGCCGGTGCTTTGCTTGGATACTTTAACAACTTATCGCTTAATTACTCGTTTAGTTACGATTATATAATGCTGCATTTTGCCTAAATTAATAATAACATAGATTAATTTGTAAATAATAAATTGAATCTTTCCTAATAAATGCTCGAAATCAATTTTTGGAAAAAATGATTGAACATCTATCATTAAGCCTACCTAACCCTGTTGCTTAGAAAAAATAAATGGAATCGTCCAAAGCTCTGCAAACTCGACTTCGCGACTGAACCGGTTAATCTCATTGGTTTGTAAGTATTGTAAGGAAGCCGACCATGTTCGCTTAGATGACTATCTTTTTGGAACGAATTGTACTGTACCTCTGAATTCCATAAATTCGACTTTACATAAAATGTTTTCCATAATTATTTTTGCGATACAGAAGAGAAACATATACTGTATTCATAAGTTATAAATGGGAACATATTGATTTATATTTGAAAATTCATATTACTTGATTTATTTGTTTTATACATTTTTTGCTGATTTTAATATATGATTAAAGAAAATATGCAACGAAAATATCGTACTATACATATAAATCACATACTATAGTCTATTATCTATGTATTCAGTACATGCAAGGTAGACTGTACTGTTATCCCTAATAATTACAGTAATCCTGAGCTAGCTTTTTTCAACAGATGATGCCACATTCCATTCTCTAGAAATACTATAAGACGGGGTGAAACAAGCCCTTCCACAAGATGCCCACCTCTACGGCGGGGTCAGCTAAATTGTGGAGGACGGGGATCGATGGGCCGGGCCCGGAACCCATGATAAATATTTTCAAAGGGTGGGACTTGAGACTCGAACCCGAGTCCTCCAGAGTGGAAAGTCGAAGCATTTCCACTCCTCCAATCCGGCCTAATCCTGAGCTACAGTCGGCCGGATTGGCCGCATGGAAACGCTTCGGCTTTCCACTCTGGAGGACCCGGGTTCGAGTCTCGGGTCCCACCCCTTGAAAATATTTATCATGGGGTCCGGGCCCGGCCCGTCGATCCCCGTCCTCCACAATCCGGCTGACCCCTCCGCAGGGGTGGGCAGCCTGTGGAAGGGCTTGTTTCGCCCCGTCACTTAGTATTCTCCCTGAATGGAAAGTGGCGTCATCTGTTAACAAAAAAAAGGGGTGGGAACAGAGATTCGAATCCGGGTCCTCCAGAGTGAAATGCCAAAACGTTGTCACGCGGCGAATCCGGCAGACACTGCCGACTTATTGGCGAATGGAAACGAGTCTGAAAACTTAGACAGGATTTCTTCCCTGTGCGAGCGGAATGCCTGTCTGACTGCTCTATTTAGGCTCATAAACGGCAAATTCTACAGTATTTCTAGCACTTCCGATGCCCAGGATTAAATCGCTATGCAAGCGTTAGTCCCGTGCTAAATGCATATGTCGTTTAAATTGCTGGAGATTTATCGGGCGCGTCGTGTCGACATGCAACATTGGCGAGCGTGATGCACATCAGAATGAAACGTGATTGGAATTTTTAGGAAATGAAGTTTCTTGTCATGCGCAGTAACCATTTGCCGGCTTAGCCAAGAAATGCGCATACGCAGTGGAATCAGATACGCAGACGAGCCAAATGTGACTTCCATACAGTCTCTGGTAAAATGAATGCATGGCGTAGTCCTTATTGAAGCAGCATAGAGCTGGAAAAAAGGATCTGACATTGAGTTCGGTAGAAGGTAGAGGCATCAACGACAAAAAATCTCCTACGTCGAAAAAAGGAGGGTCAGTAGGGCAGAAAACAGAAGCGAGAAAGCTCCAAATAAATAAAGTCGGCCGGATGGCAATCTCCTACGTCGAAAAAAGGAGGGAGTCAGTAGGGCAGAAAACAGAAGCGAGAAAGCTCCAAATAAATAAAGTCGGCCGGATGGCCGCGTGGTAAAGCTTTGTCTTACCACCTTGGAGGATCCGAGTTCAAATCCGTGTCCCACACCTCCAGTTTTTCCGGAGGGGTCCGGACCCGAACTGTTGAATCCCATTCTTCAACCATCCGGTTGGCCCTATCATGGATGTTGGTGAACCTGTGATGGGCTGTATAAGTGGCCGCCACCAGAAACAGAATATCCCTTGAGAATATGGCTGCTTAATCTAACTAACCTAACCACACAGATTACTAATACAGATGGGACACTTCCTATACTTTCAATGGTAACTTTTCAAACTCATAAAGGTTGTGCTCACTGTGCTGTCTTTCGATCTCTGCATCATGCCTTTCCTCACAGTCAGAATATGATGAATCAGATTGTGATGATTCAGAAGAAAAAAACCCAAAGATGAGTTACCGCAGGAATTTCAAAAGTTCCAAATTACTTAAACAATAACAAATACTAACAAAACTGCTTTTAGAGGTTTCTAACTTAGAAACGTATAACTATAAGCACTACAAAGCTGTCCAGGAATGATCTTTTAAAAAATAAACGTTTTTATTTAGAGAGAAACGTTTTCGGCTTATATTAGCCCTCCTCAACTCTCAAAAGATATGCATTCTATTGAATAACCAACTGTTAGACAAGCGTTGGTGTTCTAGAACTCAGAACAAAATACAAAATTTCAAAAAATAATAATTATACATATTCTTAACAAATTTTAAGCTTAAGATAAAATATATATACATATTCTCTTATAAAAAATTCTTAAATCAAAAGAAAATGATTATTTAACAAATACAAGAAAGAAAGTTTTTTTAACATTTTAATAAAGTTAAATTTCAGCTAAAACTTATGACTCCCGTTAGTGTGCAACTTATTGTTTTAGTGCAAATTTCCAGGCATTAGATAGATTAACTGACTGTTTTTCATTTATTACTTTATTACTGTCGCTTCCCAAAAAGATTTGAACCTCTTCTGCTATTTTTAATTCATTCACGTCATGTATTTTTTTAATTATTTTAGCTTTCCAATTTATTTTGACATTGTGCTCATATGCCCTTTTAGCTAATGCTGTTGTTAAAGCTCCTTTCCTGATATCCCTCTCATGTTCATTCAATCTGTTTTTTAAATTCCTTGCTGTTGCTCCTATGTATGCTTCATTGCATTGATAGTCCAAGTTTAGCAGAGGGATCTGATAGACTCCAGTTCTGTTTTCTTGCTCGTACTCGTCCTTTACATTTCTAAGCATGTTAAAGATGGTTTTAAGTCTCTTATAAGCAGGTTTCCTCTTACTCTTCTTCAAAATCTGGTTTACTGTTCTGAAGTCCCTTAGAGCGTCTGGTATTGCTTGGTATGCTCTGCCTGCCTGGTCACTAGGCTCTCTTCTGTCATTGTTTTCTTGCTTGAAATCTACGTGGCGTCTTCTCTCTTGCCTTTCTAAGGTCTCTCTATAGATTCTATCCACTAACGTTTTGCTAAAACCATGCTCTAGTGCTATCTCTTTAATTATTTTGAGTTCCTTACTGATTAATGATTGATTGTTACAGTGCGATAAAGCTCTAGTTATATATGATTTTATGGCCGCTTTCTTGTAACTCCACTTATCATTCGACCATCTGGGGATTATTACCGGGACACTCGAGGCTTTTCTGTAAACTGATGTTTCTAGCGTAGTGCCATTTTTAATTAGTTGGATGTCTAGAAAATGTATATTCTTGTGATCCTTTTGTTGCAATGAGAGTTTCAGACCATAACTCTGGAGTGTGAAGAGCGTTTCCAGTTCATCCGACTTATCTTCTTGTTTCCAAATTACAAAAAAGGAAAATTCTACAAGCAAACCAAAGGTGTCCCCATAGGAAGCCCAATGGCGGGAGCTCTAGCAGAGTTAGTGCTTAGAACCAGTTTTGACGAAACCAGTTTGCATGATCTCATCACTGAAGCCCATCTTTATGCAAGATACATAGATGATGTTTTTGTAATTTGGAAACAAGAAGATAAGTCGGATGAACTGGAAACGCTCTTCACACTCCCGAGTTATGGTCTGAAACTCATTGCAGCAAAAGGATTGCAGGAATATACATTTTCTAGACATCCAACTAATTAAAAATGGTGCTACACTAGAAACATCAGTTTACAGAAAACCCTCGAGTGTCCCGGTAATAATCCCCAGATGGTCAAGAGTTATGGTCTGAAACTCTCATTGCAGCAAAAGGATTGCAGGAATATACATTTTCTAGACATCCAACTAATTAAAAATGGTGCTACACTAGAAACATCAGTTTACAGAAAACCCTCGAGTGTCCCGGTAATAATCCCCAGATGGTCGAATGATAAGTGGAGTTACAAGAAAGCGGCCATAAAATCATATATAACTAGAGCTTTATCGCACTGTAACAATCAATCATTAATCCAGCCATTCAACAGATTTGAATTGTTTTGCATGGTTTCATACTGTTGTATACTATGCGACAGGGCATACCATTGACTACCATTGGTAGAGTCAGCTGCAGGTAGAAGATAAGAAAATTCTGTATTAAGTTTTATTTTCATTTTAAAGTAGAATCAACAAACACATAACCAAGACCCACAATGAATTGATTACTGATGAATTGATAAATTTGATAGATCCCATCATAGCCTCGATGGATACTGATATTGTTTTCAATAATTTCTCTATTCATGCCAGGAAACATCTGCATAAACACCACTTACTTGAATTAATTAATTTCTACTCTTTTATTTGTGAAATTTATTTTTTAATTAAATAAAATGATTTTAATAATTTGTAATTTGCAATTGAAAAATAAGATTTACTTCTTTTTCGTGAAATGTTTATTGTTAAATACATATTTTTCGAAATATTTGTAATTTTCTGAATATTTTGAAATATTATTTTCATTACGAAATCTTTTTATTAATTATTGAAATGTTTGTGTGAATTGATGCAAATCCCTGTAAGCCGCTGAATCTCATTAGGAATATGCTTGAAAGAGATCATTTCAAAGTTAACCAGTATTTATGACGTGATCAACCATAAGGTTGAAGGATAGGATTTAACCAATGAATCTGCTCTTCTGAAAAACTGGAGATGTAGGATCTGGAATTGAATCCCTCACCATAGTAAGCGAGTATCATACTACTAGCCATTCAACCGATTTGAATTGTTTTGCATGGTTTCATACTGTTGTATACCATGCGACAGGGCATACCATTGACTACCATTGGTAGAGTCAGCTGCAGGTAGAAGATAAGATTCAACGACTCGTACCCCGATTTCTTTTTTTAGAAAAGCTTTTGGAGATATGAGACCCAGTAATTGAGCCCAGGCATATGAAAGCACAGCACGCTTCCACCGAGGCTATTCAGCTGATGATGGACTGTTGAATGTTATGAGTCATAACAGTGAATATTTTATAATTTCATATTTATTCTGTATTTACGTATTTTTTAATTCCATTTATTACAATCAGACATTTAACCGTAGCTGTAAGATATCATTATTTGAGAGCTACGATTTTGATATTAATAAATGGAATTAAAAAATGAAATGGAAAGAAACTAGATTTTTGATTTAATTAAAAAATTCAAATTTCGAGCTATAAATAAATTGAAAAATCTTTCAAGCTAAAAAAAGTAAATATTGCTTGAAAAAAGCTAAATTAACAATAGTAGGCAGGAGGATTAGCTCCTTAGCAGAATTATAATTTGAGAGATGCCAATCGCCATTTGGCGAAAATCTTGTGAGGTAGAAAGTGACGTCATTTATATTTTTAGAGGATCAAGATAAAAACTGGATTTAGGAATTGGTTCGCGTAATTACGTGCCACCATCATTTATCCCCCTCATTTTACATTTTTTTAATATTGTTTCTAGTTTTTTGTCTTTAACATCTTCTTATGAATTTTTTATTTTTCCAATGCTGATAGATAGTTTTTGTTCATAAAGAAGTAAATGCTGGGTTCTTCCAACGGTTCTTTTGGAGTAAATATCCGCTTTTTATGCTCCTTCAGCGCAATTCTCATTCTAGTAGAAAATAATTATTAATTTAATTTCATAAATTATTTACAGATGGCGAACCAGCATAATATAAAAACATAAAGTCGTTTTATTGTAAAGTTATATTTAAAAATTGTATATCAAAATATAATAAAATTTTTACTTTTTACATTTCATTTACTAATTAAGAGTGATACTGAATTGATGGCTTAGATTCGTAAACTATGTTCGGGTTTCTAAATTCTATTTTCTCTTATTAAAACTTAATATAATGATTAGAATATCTTATGCAATATAATCATGGTTTAATCCATTCAATAACTTTTAAATATTGCAGCTATAAGTTTAATGCAAAAAAATATCTGATTAATCAAAAGCAGAAGAGTCAGAAAATAACCAATTATAAGGAAGCTTTAATTATAAGTAACTTTTAGAAAAATAGATAATGTGATATACAAAAAGAATATACACATACATATTCAAAATTACAATTTTTCTAAATAGTAATTTTACTTATATTTAAATTTATAATATAATTTTCAGATAACAAATATCTATAATAAAGTAATAAAATGATATTTTTTGTTAGATTGATATAACTGATATACAGCAAGAATTTGAGTAGTTGAGAAAAGCAACATCTGGAAAATATGAAAAGAGCAGTTAAAAATAAATTAGATGTTATTATGAAAATGTTCAAAGATAATTTTTTACATATGCTAACAGGAAAGTGAAAAATCAAAACCTTTTCATCGATGTAGAATATTTACTCACATTTATAACAAACATTTTGCTTATTGTATAAAATCCTAGAAAACTGAATGCCAGTTCTGTTGGTTTGCATAATTCCAGTATATTATATCCCTAATAAATAAAAAGATAATATGAAAATTAGATATTTGATTTAATATACATATGTACGATATGTTAAGGAATTTTCAATCTTTAGTTGATATAGTTAAACGTAAGATTTAGAGGGCGTACTCAAAGGTTTAACCCATCAAAGAATGGAGGAGGAAGTGACAAGGACAAAAGAAAGCATAGAAAGATTTAAAGGTTTTTGCCAGAAGAAAGTGTGGCAGACCATTAGAGAAAAAAAAGATAAAAGAAACCAACAGTTTATTGAATTTTTCATAATATATAATATCAGAATAAATTTTTGATAATTAATAACAATAGAGTTAAGTAACATAAACATAAGATTAACAGAAATAAATTAATAATAAGTAGAATAAATAAACTAACATAAACATAGACTTGATAAATAATTAACAGTAAAATAGTTTAACAATTTCAATTAATTACAATAATTACAATAGAATATAAAATATTGTAGTTATTAAATTATTTTACTGTTAATTATTTATCAATTCTATGTTTATTATTATTTAAATAAATTTAAAGATAAAAAATTCCTTAACGTATCCTAGATTACATAAGCCGCCATATCGCACAAAGGAGTGATATACTTTATCTGGAGGCTGCCATTTATAGAGCCCATAATAGGCTGGCCAAAACCCATGATGTGGTTAACCAGATAGTTGAAGGTGGGGTTCAACAGCCGGTCGCGGACCCCTATTGAAAAATTGGAGTTGTGGGACGCGGATTCGAACCCACATCCTCCTGGGTGGTAAACCACTTCTTTACACGCATCCATTTGGCCGACTTAAATTTATTTGGATTATTTGGAATGATATTATTCGATGATATTTACAGTCATTGGTAAATATCGTAGCATTGCTTAAAAAATTATTATATTACCTTGATAAGATCATTGCCATTCTTCCCATTAAGTGCAATCAGATAGACTTCATTGTAGATATTTTCTGCCTGTAAAATGAAGAACTATATAGTATATGCTATATATTTATTATAAATTTACATAACAGTTACAAAAACTGATACTTACGGATGTAGCTATTCTCGATAAATAGTACAATAAAGTTAATGAAATGAATAAAATAAACAGAAAACATCCTCCAAATAAAATTCTCTTATAAACATGTATTTCTTCAGCTATGCTACAAATCCCTGTTGTGAACTCAATGCTAAATATAAGAATTAATGTCAATTTAGTTATATTATTTATAAACATGTTCGAAAATTTTATTGTTTCTTTCGCAATTAGAACACATCTTCCTATAGAATTGATAATGCAGTTGGATGTACGATATTTTAATTTTTTATAAATATAAATGAATTGAAAGAACTGCAGTTCACACAACAAAATAATAAAAAATAAATAAGTCATCATACTTATTATTGTATATCCATAACAAATCAAATTTATAAACAAACAAAGCGATCCTTTTGCATTCCATTTATAATTGTTAGAACGTAGAAGGTCGTATCCATGGGTGAAAGTCAACATTAAGAAAGTTAAGAAGATTGAAAACACCCAAATATAGAAAAATATATTTTGAATTTTTAAAAACTTTCCGTATATGGGTGTAAAAACTGGTTCATTGAAAACATTCTTCCACATGTGAATACATTTAGAAAAATGTTTTTTATATCTCCTTGAATTCATTATAAGAATAAAATAAAAGTTGAAAATCATTAATATTAACAATAAAATTCTTATGATAATAGAGAATTCTTCAAATATACCAGAAGCATCACACAAAATATTAGCAATATCATTGTTATTTGTTGTAACGATTATTGCATAAGTTATGACACGTAGAAAGAATAACACATACAGAAAATATATGTAGATAGACTTAAATACTTTGGTTTTCTTGTGAGTTGTGATCCCTATATCTATTCCTATTAATTTTAACATGAAAAATATAGGATGATATTTGTCATACGTAATATCTTCTTTGACCATCTTCCTTAAATTATCAAAATTTTATAACACTTCTACAGTAATATTTAGAGCGAAATGAATTCTGAATGATAAGTCTGCATGGTGTAACGGTTCTGTGAAAATACATTGTATCGTTTACATAAATAAACTTTCAATGAATTATTAGTAATAGTGTAATTGCAAAAATCAATTAATCGATTATTTGGGAGAAAGCTAATGATTTCTGGAAGTTCTATATATTTTTATACATAGGATATCCATATGTTCATTAATTGAATAGTTGGAAGATTGATTAATTAAGGACATTTATTGCTATGATATTAACTTTTATATAACAGTTGCAGCACTAAACATGACTAAATATGCTTTAGCTCAGCTCTCAAAAATTGAAAGCAGTATAACAAAAATAACATTTTTTTTTTTTTTTGTAACTTTATTAACATATAACTTATTTATATTTCTGGATTTCTAAAGAATAAGGTTAAACTTATTCTTTAGCATTTTTTAATTAATATAATATACAAATAAACAATAAATTAACTATTAAAATTAAACTGAACTCAACTATTTTCAATCAATTGATGCTTCTTCAATATTACTTAGAATCAGAAATGCTTATACTAACATCTATCCTTTCAAACTTACTTTGTGTGAATGTTGTTTCTTTACTTTTCTAACACTAATACACTAACATTTTCTTACAAATTAAAAAATAAAAAAAAATAAAAAAATTAAATAAAAAAAAATAATAAAAATAAAAATTTGTATTACTAACATAGTTATAGGTTTCTTACTAACACATGTTCCCTAAATTTAGTTTCCTAATTTACTAACTATTTCTTATATCTTGCCATCTTAACCTCTCTTTTTACTAACGTTATCCTAGCTCCCTCTCACTTACACTGTAGGTTTAGGTACTTGCTTTAGTCATCATATAGGTCTTGTTTAATAGGTACTTTGCACTTTATTTTATCTTATTTTTTTCCTTACTCACTTCCCCTATTTCAGCTCCCTTAGTACTCTTTTTGAGTGGAGAGGGGCATTCTCTTTAGCCACCAAGCTTACAAAAAAAAAGCTCAAAACTAGAAAAAAAATAATATCTGTAAAGAAATAAATAAATTATTATTATATTATTTATAATGATTAATTTTGCAATCCAAGAATAAGAAAATAAAACTTCGAAAATAGTTTTAACAATAATTATGCCATAATTATAAATATCGATTATAAATTTATTCTTATTGCATTTAAAACTTTTGCTTCCCTTGCACAATATTAATGAACTTTTATGTATTATCCATTAGGATTAAGATTAATGGAAAACAGATTGTATATCCATTAATAGATTAAAGTAAATTTGCAGTTTCCTCAAAGACAATATTTTCAACTTACATGAATCAATACACTAAAGTGTTTTTCGTTCAAGCATAACACAATACGTAATTCCTTTTACAGCAGAAACAACGATGATTATCAGTTATCTTGTGACAGATTTTTTAACTTAAAATTTAATCATTATTTTTCTAGGATAAAAAATTTTAATATGATAAACTTCTATAATGAAGATTTCGCAATATTGTAACTGCCCGTTTAAACATTTTCAATTACTATAATGAATAAACTTTTAACTAATGAATAAACTTCTATAATGAAGATTTCGCAATATTGTAACTGCCCGTTTAAACATTTTCAATTTTTATTTTAATTTTGATAATATTTTCAAAGAGCGTTTTCCTTGACTAATATAAATCAGATTAAATACAAGAAAAATTATATTCTTACCTGTATTTCTGTATTTTTTTATCAACAGATGACGCCACTTTCCACTCAGTAAGAGTATTAAGTAGCGGGGCGAAACAAGTCCTTCCACAGGCTGCCCACCCCTGCGGAGGAATCAGCCGGATTGTGGAGGACGGGGATCGACGGGCCGGGCCCGGACCCCATGATAAATATTTTCAAGGGGTGGGATCCGAAACTCGAACCTGGGTCCTCCAGAGTGAAAAGCCGAAGCGTTTGCACGTGGTCAATCGGGCCGACTCTGTATTTCTGTATTTACAGAAATTTCATGCCATAAATCAAGTTTTTTTTATCATATTTAATATATGAATATAAAAATACTAATATGGTGGATAATCAGTCAATATATTGAGCATTATTTATTACATGATTAATATAATATAACTAATAATATTTATAATTTTATCAAAATCAAAATAGGACAAGTTTCTATCTCAGGAGTAAAGCTTAATGATTTATTAATATTCATTTTGGAAATTAAATTGCTTTGTTGCTTTCAGTTTCTTAAAATATTGGCTTTTGAAAGTGCAATATATCCTATTACAATTAGGCTGTCTATAATTAAAATTCATAATGATATACGTCGGCCGGATGGGCGCCTGATAAAGCTGAGGCTTATCATCCTGAAGGATCCGGGTTCAGATCCGAGTCCCGAACCTATAGTTTTTCAGGAGTCCATATTAGGCACGTTGAACTTCATCCTTCAACCTTCCGGTTGATTTTATCATGGGTGTTGAAAGTTTATGACGGGCTTTACAAGTGTGATGGCTGCTGCCAGCTAAGGTATATTCCTTATGTGATATGGCGGCTTAAATAAACTACCTAACCTAATCATAATAATAGACAACCGTCATAAATTTTCGAGCTATAACTTGAATCATATTTAAATAATAATAAACAAAATAAAGTTATCAATATGACAAAAATATTGTTAGGCATGTTACAGGTTATTGGAATCTCAAGGTAATAAACATTAGCATGCATACATACATTTGCAAGTTCATAGATATTGTACATGATTTCAATGAACGATTTTAACTTGGACTACAGTGATATTTGTACTGAAATTAATATTAATTTTTATTTTATATAGATGAACGTACTATATGTAATAAGGATAAAATTTTCGAACAATTTTTATAGTTATTTTAGACGTTTTCATTATTGTTCAAGATTAAATATAAAAAAATTACATTGTGTGTATTTGATATATTTACATATTTAGAGATAATGAATAAAATTAAATAACTTATATTGTTTGTTTGAATTATTATTAGAAAAACATGATTACCAGAAACAGAAATGTATATTATTGCCTACACCAATTTCAGTACTCCCTATAACCTAGAGAACAGAAATTTAGAGATATATTAGAAAGATCACTGAACTGGTTCGGAAAAAATATGGCAAGTTGTAATTTCGTCCCAACGGGATAGAAAAAGAGAAGCTAATTCTCCAATGTTTTATTTTATGGGTTAAATGATTTCTCGACTATTTGAATGTTTTTTGCAAAGAAAAATATGTCTTCATATATTGATTGAAAAACTTTATACTTAAACAGAGATCATAAAATTGCGGGCCCCAAATTTGACGGATTGGCAACGGATGACCAAATGGTAACGTTGTCGGCGTGCCACGAGAAGGATCTGGGTTCGCGTCTCGGATCTGGCAATTCCTGAAAAGTTTTTTCGGGATGCTGGGCACAGCCCGGCGATCCCCGTCCTTTCCCATCTAGCCCTCCTCCACGGATGTGGGTGCAGACCGTCTTTGGAACTAGCCTCGCCCTTTAGTAATCTATCTGATTGGAAAGGGGCGTAAAATATGCAAAAAATATTTTAATTTATCCAATTTTATTGTTTTTTCTGCCAGATACTATCGGAAACATTTTTTTATAATTATTACACCCCATTCTAATCAATAAAAGTACTAAGATTAGGTTAGGTTAGGTTAATTTGGTTAAGCCGCCATATCGCACAAGGGACATTCTATATCTGGCGGCGGTCATTTATAGACAAATTCACAGGCTGACCAACACCCATGATGGAGTTAATAGCTGGTTGAAGATTGGGTTCAACTAATGGGCCCGGACCCTTTCTGAAAAAATAGAGATGTGTGACCCGGATTTGAACTCAGATCCTCCAGGGTGGCAAGTCACAACTTTATCAAGCAGACATCCAGCCGACAGATTACTAAGGAGCAAAACCAGTTCCATTCACGGACTGCATCCACACCCATGGAAGGGGACCGCATGGTAAAAGGCGGGGATCATCAGATCGGACCCGGAATTCCGAAAAAACTTTTTGTCATATATCAGATCCGGGATGCTAACCTCCTGCGTGACACGGCCATCCAGCTGGAAACATCATGACTTTCCATCCAAAGGATCTGATTTCGAATCCGGTCCATCTCTTGGAAAGTATTTGGTGCTCTATGATTCCAAGCTGTCGATTTCCATTCTGAACAATCAGCCATTATTTATTTAAGCATTCTATAGCAAGGCTCTAAATCGCTCACTTAATAATCAACAGATTGAAAATAGTATCATTTATTGAGAAAAAAGATATCTATTGATCATTCTGCTATAAATATTTCTGTCGCTAATAAAGATATGGCTCATCTATTCTTGTCACAGATAAGCTTATATTCTAATATAAAATATATATCGCATTTATCTAAGGAATCAATATAAGTAATTTTCAAGAATTGTTTTATTTAATGCAAATTAAAATTGGATGAGAAGGAAATGGTACTTCTGACAATAATAATAATTTAAAAGTCCTCTTTTCAATCCCAGGCCGAGACAAGATTTTTCTTCATATAAATTAGTTAAAAATTCAATTATTAATTAAAAGATGGCGCCATTTATAGTTTAGTTAATATACTTGAGACAATTTCGGAAGTCAGAGCAAGAAATTCATTTATATCACTACGCCGATGATATTGTCCCCTAAATTATTCGAAATGTTACAATAAATTGCCATAAAATAATGACAATTTTGACAACTAAGCTGTAGCTTCAAATAAAATTACGATATTTTAACAGGATTTTAACATGTAGTAAATTAACTGCATGTCTATAATATATATGATGATCTGATGTTCAATGATGTTTAATGACGCAAAATTAGCGGAGAGTATTAATTTTAAGTCGTTCTCGAAAGGCTCCATGATTAGCAGTCAAACGAAGTAAACTGCATTGAATATTTATTCGAAGTTGAAAATTGAAAAGCCAAAGGCATGATTACATAAAAATAAATATCCTTCTTATTAGCAGTGTTATCATTACATCGAAATCGATTGTTCCGTGCGCATTAATATCGCCACAAAAGTTGGTAATACGCCTCTCTCATAGACTCAATATTGATTTACGATGCTGTCGTCAAGTATAATTAATTTGTTAATTTTGAGATAGGGCTAACATTATTCTTATGATGTTCAATGATGTTTAATGACGCAAAATTAGCGGAGAGTATTAATTTTAAGTCGTTCTCGAAAGGCTCCATGATTAGCAGTCAAACGAAGTAAACTGCATTGAATATTTATTCGAAGTTGAAAATTGAAAAGCCAAAGGCATGATTACATAAAAATAAATATCCTTCTTATTAGCAGTGTTATCATTACATCGAAATCGATTGTTCCGTGCGCATTAATATCGCCACAAAAGTTGGTAATACGCCTCTCTCATAGACTCAATATTGATTTACGATGCTGTCGTCAAGTATAATTAATTTGTTAATTTTGAGATAGGGCTAACATTATTCTTAATTAGCAGTTCCCAATCTGAGGTATGCATACCCGATTCCCTTTGGGGATATGAATATCCAATCTGTCCTTTGGACAGGTTGGATATACCTCCTTGGGATATCCATAATCCCAAAGTGTATCCATTTTTTCGGAGTATGTATACCCAATATTTTCACTTGCGCATTAATATCGCCATAAAAGTTGGTAATACGCCTCTCTCATAGACTCAATATTGATTTCCGATGCTGTCGTCAAGTATAATTAATTTGTTAATTTTGAGATAGGGCTAACATTATTCTTAATTAGCAGTTCCCAATCTGAGGTATGCATACCCGATTCCCTTTGGGGATATGAATATCCAATCTGTCCTTTGGACAGGTTGGATATACCTCCTTATTGGGTATGCATACCTCCTTGGATATCCATAATCCCAAAGTGTATCCATTTTTTCGGAGTATGTATACCCAATATTTTCATATATATGTGCATTAGGACGTGCGAGGATACATGAAAATATTGAATAATCAATGAAAAAAAGAGGTATTTTAACAGTATAACAACAGTAATTACAGTGGACTCTTGATTTTACGAAGTCGTAGGGATCCCCAAAAAAGTCCGTAAATGAAAATGTCATTAATTAATATTAGAGATTTTTCGGGACCAACTAAATACTTCATAAAAACGTGTAATTCGTAATTTGGAGATTCGTAAAAACGCTAGTCCATTGTATATTAATAAAAAACATTTCATAATATCAAGGTTACAATTTATAGAAATGGTTGCCGAAGTATAAGCAAGTGAACAAAGATTGAGAATTACTGATCTAAATTATTTCAAATTATTAAAATTCTTTTATCATCATACGGATTAATTTAAGCAATAATTAAGATCAATTTAGTTTGGAATAATATTAATTTAGTTCTAATTATTCTTACTGTATTATGATTACTGACAAGTATTGTAGATATTCATGCATTAGTCCATGAAATAAGTAATATGGATTAGAACCAATGTTATTTATTTGTTTGAAGGAAATGTAAAAAAAATATTTGTATCAACATGACAGTGCATCTGTATAGATTGCAGAGCCCACAATATCCATAATATTTTTTACTTTTAATAAAAGAAATAGAGTTTATTCCTAGATTTAATTGTTTCAAAAATGAAGGACGAAATGAAAAAAAAATATAGGAAAATATGTAGAAAGAGGGTAAATATCCTAAGAAAAGAATATGGAAAATCACTGTCAGAAAAGTAAAGTTATCTTTAAATCGATTCTTACGATATATGGCTGAAACCGTGAGTGAATTCTATATTCAATTCCCATAAAGAATGAATATATAATACAAAATTTTTGAACTCATTGCTTCCCAATGTGACACCTAATTAAGCCATATTCTTGAAGAACTGCAGTAGAATATTGAGTGGCCTACTCTTACAAATGATGAAAATATTCTTTGTTGAATTGTTAAAAACAATAAAACGACGAAATCCTGTGTTCAATAGAACTTGATGGGCATTTATTTATATATATAATTAATATTAATAATTTCTTATTTGATATTTAATATATGTAATTACTATGTTATTTGGCAAATAAAATTTGTATGATAATGAATTGAATTGTATTCCAATTTGATATATATATATTGATATATCAAATTTGATATAATATATATCAAATTACATCAGATGAAAATTCAAAGACTATCAATATCCAAACAAAAACAACATTTATTTTTGCCATTTGATAAATGCTGTTTATGATATATTTATGTTATTATGTTTTGTTTAATTTATTCTTTATATATAATTAGCTGGAACTCGCAAATTTTTGCGGTTGATTTTTCATTATGTATATTTTGTGAGACGATAAAACAATTTTCTTTTTTGGGCTGTAGGATTATTCAGCGGTAGAAGCATTCATAAAGCGTTGTATTTTTACTACAACGCACGCTGTACATCTCTAACAAGTCTCCAATAAAGAGCCTAGGAACAACGTTGCCAGATCTGAATTGCTGAAAGTAGCGAGCTATAGCACTATAAAATAGCAAGAGATTTAAAAAGGGATTACATGACAAATTAAAAATGAAAATTATGTGCAGAAAGCTGCTAAATTAAATAAATAATTGTATAATTTCTACAAAATCTGAAAATTAAAATAAGTCAAATTTTGTTGCTATGGAACCAATGGCAATGTGATTTCTTCAGACTTAATGACAATCTCTAACGAAATGCATCAGGAAATACGATTTAGGATGGATTCACACTGGCCTTGCTACTGCGTTCTCGACTACAACCGCGACTGTTGCTATAGAAACAATCCCATCAGGCCTCGCTTCCCGACTCTTTACTGCGACCACGACAATATTCAACTTGCAGAATATTGTCGTGGTCTCAGCGGCTACGTCATTACGATAGCCAATAGAAAGGAGGCATTTGGCCATCTGTTACGACCTGTATGCTACATCAGCTTTTATTGGCTATTGCTTACGCAGTTGCTATTGGTTGATTCGAAAAATCGTAAAGCCGGTCGTGATCAATATGCATGTTCTATTGCAAGTTGTCAGTCGTGGTTGTAGTCATAGATGTGGTCTCAGACTAGTGTGAATCCAGCCTTCGCAGTAAAGATTCGGGAAGCGAGGACTGATAGGATTGTTTCTATAGTAACGATCGCGATTGTAGTCGAGTTCGCAGTCGCAAGGCCAGTGTGAATCCAGCCTTAGGCTAGATTCATACTGGTCTTGAGATTGCGACCGCAATCGTTGCTATAAAAATAACCCCATCAAACCTCGCTTCTCGACTCTGCAGCGACCACGACAATATTCAATTTGCTGACTATTGTTGCGGTCGAAGCGCTTACGTCATTACGATAGCCAATAGAAAGGAGGCATTTGGCCATCTTTTACGAGCTGTATGCTACATCAGCTCTTATTGGCTGTTGTTTATGCAATTACTATTGGTTGATTCGAAAAAGCGTGAAGCCGGTCGTGGTCAATGTGCATGTTCTGTCTCAAGTCGTGATATTAATCGTAATCGTGGTCACAGGCCAGTGTGAACCCAGCTTTAGCCGTTCTTACGTTATAAGCGAATTTCAGATTTATTATATATATATATATATATAGGTATAGATATAATAATACACCACCACGTGATATTAGTCTAGTCATAGATGCCGAGAGGCCGGGGAAGAGGGGACAAATTCCCCAGGACCGTAGAAGATTGAAGGGCCCGGGCCGCTTCCTAACAATAAGAATTTATACATATATGGGCCCAAAACCTGGTTCTTACCGGGACCCGGGATTTCTCTCGGCGCCACTGAGTCTAGTCACTAAGCTTATCAAAGTTTACCTTATTTGATATTATTATTTAATTAATGTAACATATAATAGTTAGAAAATTAGAAAAAGACTACACGTTAAAAATAAAATAATAACAACATTTTAATATAAAATCCGAAGTTTAGTAGTTTACTGAAATAATGCACAGCCACAGCACAGTATTCAACATTCGCCATTAATTTGCTTACTGACCAATGTCATTGGATTATTATGGTTATGTATTATTGCACGTGACTATTATAATCCAATGATGTTGAGCAGATGGTAAACATGCGATTGTTCTGTTGACAAAAAAAAATAATATAGGCTAGCTAGAATATCACATGGTTTCAATGAGATCGCTCAGAGGAACAGATATAAAGATTTTATTATTATAGATTTTTCTGGAGAGAATGTTATTTATTTTGACTATACTGTAATTTTAATAAATAAACTCGTTTCTTTTATCAGAAATAATTAAAGACAATAATGTCCATATAATTATTTGAACACAAATTTTAATTAGCATATTTATAGACATAAAATATAAAATTAAGAAATTTTATTTATTAATTTTGAAAAAAAAAGTCATTACAAAAAGATGAACTGATATCTTTTGTTGGTTTTATACAATTGATATAGAACAAAGGCTTGAGTGATTGAGAAGAAAATCATCTGAAAATATCAATAAAAATTAAGAATAATTACTTTCCTATTTATCTCATATCTTTGCCAAATATAAAAAAGTTATAGCATATAATTATAAAAAATATTCGCTCACATGTATAATGGTAATTTTGTTGATTGCAAAATATCCCATAAAATTAAATGACATTTCTGATGGAATACATATTTTCAGCATATTATAAACCTAAAAAAATGAAAAAAGATAACTAAAAACCAGAAATTATGAATGATTGATTGCTTTGGAAATATTTAGAATAATATTATAAAAAATTATCCAAATATGAATACCAGTGGGTGATCGGATAACGAACATAATCCGTTTCAAGACGATGTTCGTTATCCGAATTGTTCGTTAACCGATCATCGATTTAATAATCCAATAATATAGGCTAGCTGTCGGCCGGATTGGCTGCGTGGAAACGCTTCGGCTTTCCACTCTGGAGGACCCGGATTAATAATAATAATAATAATAGCTTGGTGAAAGAAATCTTCGGTATGCGTGTTTACTTCTCTGGTACGTGTAAACAGATACTGGAGCTCTACAAAGAACGTTAAACAGATACTGGAGCTCTACAGTGAACGTTAAACGATTCAAAATAGATCCTTTACAATGGCAAAAAAATTTTTCTTTATGATAACCGGAGATTTCTTTAAAATATGTGTTCCCGTCGAAAAAAAATCTTCATACAATTTTGACATTCAATCTATTTTGATCCGCAAAAACCGATGCAATTGTACATTTTCGAAAAAAAAAAAAAAAAAATTTTTATTCTGCTTGAAAATGCTTGCAATTTGTAGTTTTTATTATGAAAAAAAAAAAAAAAAAAAATTCGATAGTGCGAATTTCGGTTTCTAAATAAAGATGGAGGGAGGAAAAAACACGAAAACTTCCTTTTAAACATTTAAATAGTAAAACTTTTAAATTGCTTTTAAATAGACTAAAAGATAAAAAAAGTTTTTTTTTTAAACTTCTCAAGCATGAAACTTCAATCTTATTGTTCAATAATTTATGTAACAGGGGAGAAAAAAATAATGCAGTAAAATATATCTAAACCATTATTTTCTTAAAAGATCGGAAGAGTAAAACTTTTAAATTGCATTTAAATAGACTAAAAGGTAAAAAAAGTTTTTTTTTTTTAAACTTCTCAAGCATGAAACTTCAATCTTATTGTTCAATAATTTATGTAACAGGGGAGAAAAAGGAATGCAGTAAAATATATCTAAACCATTATTTTTTTAAAATATATATATATTTAAATTTGTCTTTAAATTCTAAGAAGTTATTTTCATCCAATGTAATACGATGGAAGAAATATATTTATCTTATCATCGTTTTTATATTTGCAGAATAGAGTTTGGTATGAATGATTTATGCACTTCTCATCTAGTTCGGATATATATATTTTGTTTGTTTGTTCTGTTCTGTCTCACGAGTAAAAAGCTATTATCAGATATTTATTTACTGCTGTAAACCATCAAACGTACGGGAGGAGAACCCGTGCAATTAATTTTTCTAGTAATTCACTAAATGATGTTTCGACAAATAATTTATACTTCTGTGAATCGAATCTATATTTATGGATGCATTGACTTATACATAATTAAAAGTTGTGGAAAAATGTTGAAAAATACAAAACTTAAATAAATAATGAATAGTATACCATAAAAAAATATAAGAATAGTATAATTGAAAAAGAATAATAAAGAAGTGTCTTTAAAAAACATGTTCTAATGTGTCATGCACATAGAGTGTAACTTAGCCATATTATGTTATGGATGAATCATCGAAACCCTAGTGAAATATTTCTTATATTTCACTAGGGTTTTGATGAGAAATCAGTGGTATATCTAGTGATATATAAGAAATATTTCACTAGGGTTTCAGTGAAATGTAAGAAAACATATTTCATTGAAATTCTAGTGAATTCAGTGAAATATAAGAATGCATTTCCCTGAAATCTTAGTGAATTCACTGTCTAAATTCAAATTTAATCACATGAAGCACACGTGGTGTGCTTCATATGATTAAATGTGATGAAATGGAATGAAAACAAGAAAAATGAAACATGGTAAATCATTATTACTAGAAAATTAATATATAAATCAAAAATACAAAATATTTAACACAAAATAATTATTCTATTAAAGCGAAAATAAATAAGTCTATAAATTTTCTCTTTCATTTTTTAATAAAAATCGAACTGAGTCATAAATTAAATTTATTAAAAAAAATAAATAAATAAAATTTAATGCGGGAATAGATATTTTGTATGAACCAAATTTTTAAGTTTAAACGTTATTGGAATGATTAATATATATGTGAAATGGCTTCAAGCTATAATATTATGTTCGTAAATTACGAATGATTTGAAACAATTACATTTTCACAAACAAAAAGTATGTCTTCAGCATTTGCTGAAGTTTCGACTTCAATCAAACGTGCCGTAAATACTAAAATAATTGAAAATGGACCAAGAGAGATCTTGTAAGT
The DNA here is from genome assembly GCA_000484575.1 of Olivierus martensii. Lineage (NCBI taxonomy): Eukaryota > Metazoa > Arthropoda > Arachnida > Scorpiones > Buthidae > Olivierus > Olivierus martensii. Next base: position 43,181 of record AYEL01045728.1, read on the forward strand.
TAATTATAAAGTTGCATAGTCCAATTTGAGCTATATTATTGATTTAAGGTTAAAACTAACTTCTATCTAGACAATAAATTGATCTCCTCACGGGAATAATACTCAATTATAGTTGGTTTCACATCATTAAACTTACAAGTTATTCCCCTTTATAAGGGGAGAACTTCTCCCCTTTCGTTTCATTTATCCTAGTTAATCAATAAAACTTGTTATCAACGTTCAACAGCCGGCTTTCCATAAACTTTTATCAACTAGAAATTAACTAGAAACTTTTCCCTGATGTTGACATGATTGACTAATTACGTCAACTGCGGATGACAATGAGATTTTTTTTTTTTTCCAAAAAAGAAGAATATTTTTTCAGAGTTTACTCGAACGTTTGTTCTTTCAGATTTTATTATTATTTTTTTCTTTGCAAAATTTGGCAAAACTAGAAAATAAAGTATTGCACATCAATATAAATTTCAAACCTGGTGCAAATCTATATTCAATATCGCGAAATGTTTCCACGAAATATCGATGGCGTGTTGAAATTGTTTGGCAGAATCTAGATGGTTCCAAGAAACATTAAAACGGAAATTTATTGTTAAAACTATTCAAATTGATGACAGAATCCCGATTAATCGTATCTCCGATTAATCAATCATCTCCATATTTCTCGTATTTAAAGATTGTCAGTAAAGATATACAAGCAATCTTCTAGTTATTTTTACGCTTGCATAACAGTTGAAATATCGTAAAATTTATGAGAAAAACAGATCAGAAAGGTCAATTTATTAATAATAATTGTGAATCAAACTAGATGTTTAATTAAATTTATAAAAATTCGAATTTTTTTTTTTGGGATGTGCGACACCGAAACACGCAAGGTTTTAAGAAGAAACATTTCTCGATTAAATAATCGGAAATAATCCGATTAAATTCCTCTCAATTTTACATAAATATTTACTAAGAAAATAACTAAGAATAACATAATCTCATTGCACGCAAAAAAAGAGGAGGGGAAAAAAAAAAGAAATATTGCATACTCGACACATTTTTATTTATTTATTTATTTACTTTCCGTTCCGTGTCAAGGATAAATTTTCCAGACGCCTAAATCGATTATCCAAGGTACGCCGTTACCAAACTTTTGTGAAAACCTAACAAGTCTGGCGGAAAAAAAAAATATATAAATAAATTTTAAGTTATCTAGATCTAGAAACCGGAAGAAAATTGTTTAGAATAAATTCCTCATTAGTCAAGTCTAGTTTCTCTTAAAAGTAAATAGTCGACAATCGATATCGTTGGGATCAATCGCTGTAAAGAAGATGGATTAACGTTGCCTGGTGCAATGCAAACCTAATAGGATTAAGGTTACTCACCACGCTTGTTCGAATAAAAGACGTTAATCCTGCCACAGGATTAACGAATGCTCTATTGGTATAAAGCAATAATTTAATACGTTTCGTCCACCTGTAGCATCTTCGCATATTTTTTTTTCTGTTTAAGTGATTTGGCCACAGAAATCTGTCGTGTGGATGCGACTAAAACCAATATAAATTGCTAAAGGATCGGAAAGCAATAGCTCCAAAGTAGTGTGAGATCGTAAATCTATTTTATAAGTTCTTCGATCAAGTGTAAAAATCTAGTTATCACGCTTCTCGACTGCGTGCTAGACAACATCTTACACGATCTTCACTCGTATCTTGGTAACCGATATCTCTTAAACCGCATTATAAATGCCCTTTTTATGCTTGAGCATAACTGATATATGCGCTGCGACCGCGTAACCGATACGTTGTTCGAGCGCAACTGGCAACTACATATACGCTGCTAAACCTTTAGTATGCAATTTCCTAAGTAACGAATTTGATACTTTTTTTTTGTCACAGTTTTATTTTTTAATGGTCAGAATTTAATTACTCTACTGTGAAGTCATTGCATTGGCCATGGCTAATTATTCCTGAGTGGTTCCTCTTGTAGTTTATGAGCTACGTGACACGAAGGACACAGTTTTCCACTCAGTGACGCAATAAAGTAGTCACCCGATCGACTGTGGTTGCATCCGCAAAATGTTTGCTTATTCCAGCACACTCCAAAAACCAATATCAACACCTCATACCTAAGTTAGGTGAATGATCGATCTTCGATCTCTCACCTGATTTGCAAAAACTCAGACAGAAATAAAGAATTTATTTTTGTTTTCTGACAAATTTAATCGATTATTAATCTATGTATAATTATCGATCAAAATCTCGTTTAAATAAATTATATTTAATGCTTAACATTAAAAAAAATAATAATAATAAATAAAGGAAAATAGGGACAATGTAATAAATAACTAGTAATAAATGAATTTATATCTTCTTTATTAGAAAAATGGATGCAACTATATATAATTTTTTGCGAAAAATTTAATATTTTAGATTCGTAAAATTTTAATAACGAATAAAAAATGGGAAAAATATTTTTTGAGGATGTACTGTACTGTTACAGCAAACGTAATCATGGCGATGTCCAAATTCACATAACATTTTTTATGGGATCTATTCTATAAATAAATAAATATGTGCAACCGATTCAAAGTTATAAATGTGAGCGCACACATAATTTTGAATCGGTTGCACTTATCTATTTATTTATTTATATTTTTAACACAGAAGAAAAACTTATGGAGGAATAATCTCTCACAAATTCAGCATCAAGTTTGAAACTGAAAAAAACTTTTGAGGTTATCCAACTTTACAGATTAAAAAGAGAAAACTGATATAGGGGAGACCCGTACAAAACCGTATACCGGGGTAAAAGCATACAGTACAGGTATATTTGCGAGTAATGCGAATTATTTTGTGCAAGTTGTACTATTTATTGACTATTATGATGCTTACTTTATCAACTGAAATTTGGCACTACACTCACAGCGCGCCAGCAAAATTTGCCATAATATCTGATTCGCGGTGTGTTGATCTAATTTTTGAGTAATTTTAAGTTTGAATTTTGAGTATTACAGATTTTGGAGGTAGGTAATATATTGCATATAGCGAAATATGCGTATTTGCTGAATAATTCCTTACGTTATGTCGGTAAAATTGAATTGTTATTGTAGTCGGGAATTAAAGTTACGTAATGAATGTCTTGGGGCAAAACCGTCTGGGGTAAAACCGGTTCATATACGATTTTGCCCCAGTAAACGTGAGGGGTGACAAGCGATTACATTTTTGTATTATGTTTTGCAGCCGTCACCAAGATGCCACGACATTATAAGCGAAAAACAACAAGGCAAGACTGGGAGCCGGAAATAATGAAAACAGCCATTATTAGCGTATCAGACGGAAGTTTGGGGTACTTGGAAAGCATCAAACACCTACAGCATCCCGAAGTCTAAATTACAAGATCGTGTTCGCAAATATCGTCAAAATGGTGATTTGGATATGTCTGTTAAGAAAGGTTTAGGTCGTTTTAAGCCTGTTTTTCCACCATCACAAGAACAAAACTTAGTTGATCATATATTGACTTTGGAACAACGTATGTTTGGTTTGACATATAAAAATTTACGGCAGTTAGCATTCCAGTATGCGGAGTTAAATAACCTGGAGAATAATTTTAACAAGACGGAAAAACTAGCTAAAGTAGACGGCGCAATGAGAAGAAAACAAGGCTTGAGGAAAGTTAAAGAAAACGATGAAAACATTTGCATCTATTGTCAGGAAGAATACGGTTCCATTCGTGCCGATGAAGAGTGGGTGAAATATTTAAATTGTAAGAAATGGGCTCACGAAGGCTGTACAGGATGGGATACTGAGGAACTCGATACTTACCGTTGCGATTGGTGCTAATGCATTCTGGGGCAACACCGTGTTGTGTCCAGTCCCCGGTGCAAAATCGGAAAAGTTTACGATTTTGTTTTCGTTGTGTATTTCAGTCTGTTTCACAATTTTCTATTGTATTTTTATTTCATTCTGTTCCTAACGATACTGTTTAATAAACATGATGATTATAATTATTTATTTCTTTTTAATGTCGGAAATACATGGCTACAATGTTAGCTATACGATTATGGACGGGTTTCCCCTACAGTAAAATTCTTCAATCATCCTTATATTCAGTGTTATACAAGAATTTTCTACCTTCTTGAATTTTATATAGACATTGTTGAGATATTTATTTCTGTTCTATAATTTTAGCCAAACTTACATTATAGAATTCCATCTGTTAAACTGCATCGAGTCTATCATATATATTAATAGTTAAACGTGGCTGGCTGGCTGGATGTCCCTTTCTCGGTTGAACCACTGTACCGATTTCTATAAATAAAGTATCTTTAGAAAGGTCTAGTTTTTGGATGTCTGCGATAGTGAAAATTATTTGTTATTATTAATAATTTAAAAATTAAAGAATAAAAATTAAAAATTATTTGTTATTATTAATAATTTAAAAATTAAAGAATAAAAATTACAGTGAAACTGTAATTCTACTAAAAAAAACAGAATTTGCAGATGGCGTTGTAACATAATAATGGATGCCAATTTACGATTCCCTCATCGGTGGATTCCTTACATGAATTGAAGGTAGTTTTCGTCGTTATATACAGTATTATAAGATTATATTTCCGCTCATTTATATGAACGGATAATTTCTAATCTTTATACACTGACGGAAAAAAAAATCCCAACACCAAGAAAAAATTATTGTAGAGTAATGAAATTTGGACAATGCATTTATGTAGTTAACATGTTTAACTGATTAAATTTTCAAGATCACAGGTTAATTTAAGCTCAAGAAAATGCATTTCAAATGTGAAATGCTGTTGCATTAATAGCCGGTGTAACCTCCAGAATTTTGAATGCAA